>JBBPKI010001286.1:0-13552 GCA_038089155.1 Nevesoporus exiguus
CTCTTAGTATATAAAGTCTCTACTTCTGTCAGTAGATACCTCAGTTCGAATCTCAACTTAACCTCGACTTAACCCTGTCCCATCCTCATCTTGATCTGACGATCTCCTTGAGTCTGAGACTCTCCTCTGAACTCTGACCCTCCACAAATTCGGAACACCGGACTTTCTGCAAAGGCACACCACATAAGGTGAAGCCAAGTCCTGTTCGACTAACCTAACTCCAAAGTCTGGAGTTAGTCCGGAGTTCATCCCCAGTGTTTAACATCCACTCCGGCAACTTTCAGTCCATTCTGGACCACTTTGCCTTCATACCCTTTTCTTCCTTTGTCCTTCTGTTCCTTTCCTCCTTAGTTCATCATTGACAACTCCTGTTGACTCCAACGACCTCCGGTCCACTCTGGACCATCTGTTTCCTATTCTCTCTCAGGCAATCCATCTCCGTGGCCTTCGTGCCAACCTCTTTGGATTCACTGATGTTTGTTTAGTATTGACTTGCACGCTCGCCCTGTAACAATCCATTGATCACTGGGTTTAAGAAGCTGCATATAGTCTAATGTACTCCTACAGATTGAATGCCAAACCTCCGCACTCTAGGACTCTGTCTGGAATTTAATCCCGAGAGTTGCACCTCAGATTCGCCGAAGTACTTGGACCTATCTAGTTCTTGTCTTGCAGACCTCCGACCAGCTTCGTCCAGATATTCTCCCGCTTTAAGGACTGACCTATGATTGTCCCTTTTAGATTTTTGCCTTTCCTGGCACTTCGTTTTCACTTCTCTCTGCCTATGCACTTAAGCTTTCGGACAATTGCCTCCAGCCCTGCAGACCTCAACCGGCTCGGTCTGGACCTCCCCCTGCATTACAGGACTAACCACAATCATTCCTTAGGCCTCTGCCACTTTTGGCATCATACCATTTTCCAGTTCTCCTCCGTTTCATTGCTCCTTTCTGTTCCTGTTCACTCCATACCTTTGTTTTACTCCGTTGTCACCTCCGATACATTCTGTACAACTCCGTTATCTCTGTTACAACCTCTGACGTTCTTCGTTTTTGCTCTGTCTCATTCGCCCTTCATTCCAGAACAATTTTATTAACAAACGAAAGACTAATTACTACATGTATTAATCTTCTTCCTTGTCCTCCTCCACTTCATTCTCCCTTGCTTCCTCCTCTGCTTCTTCCTCCGCCTCCATTTCCTCCAACTCTGTTTCAACTTGCGCCCCCACCTCTGCCAACTCCAGCACCGCCTGGCACCCACTCTCAACTCGGACCCCTCTGCTTCCCTCCAGTGCCCAGACCACTCTCTCCAGTGACTCTGCTATGTAGAGAAGCACCAGAAGGAGGGTGCTCTCCAAGGCGATCATCTCCACTCTCCCACTCGCCACCTTCAACAGCTCCGCCACTGGGATCTTTACAATGGGCCAGACCCATTTCTTCCACTCACCTCTGCATGGCAACCCTTCCTCCGCATCCCTCTTGCACACCACGTGCGCCTCAGTGCACTGACACCACGACATGCCCTTGCTGCCCGACTCTGGCGCCTCACACTCCAGCCTGCGTGCAATATACCTCCTGCATGCTGTGGCCTCCTCTGTCGCCCTCCACCTCTTTTCCTTCTTCTGTCTTCGTTCCTCCCCCTCCGACTCGTCGATTTCTATGAACTCCTGTGAAATCATCAGTATATTCCTTTCTACTTGTTTATTACTCACCAGGCTACCTGATGGGGCCCATGCTGTAGAGAACCTTGGTTCCCTACGTCTGTATTCCTGATTTATAGAGCATCCGATGACATCACACTTCATCCGATGTTATCCCGGTCGTCCTGATGCTATCCCGGTAGACCAGATGACTTCCCGGTATGTTTCCGGTCGGGATCAATCCCCTACATGACCAGGTTGCACAGAAACCAGCCAGAGTTGGTTTATACTGGCCAGGATTACTTCCCAGTGTTGTTTCCCAGTATTCTGGTGTCCAGGTTTGTTTGTTTGTGACTGGTTTGCATTGTTTTGGGTCGGTTTAGCTATTTTTACATATTTGACATTGTTTTATGTTAGTTGAGCACTACATAGGCATGTCATTACTTATCTAATACAGTTTTCCTCTCTCCTTTGTGTTAGAACACCTGGTTTAAGCCTGTAAGCCCAGTCCAAGCCCTCCCTTGCTGTCTACATTGTGCACAGAAGTCCAGGAATGCATCTGGAAGTCCGGAGTCCGGTTCCTTCTGGAGAAGGCCCCCATAGGAGTTGTCCACACCGGTGGTATGCTTTTTCTTGTCCATTTTCTTATACTATTTCCGGCCATTTGTGGTGTTTCAAGACTCCCTGGGACAAACATATTGCCCCATTACCTTTCTCTTGCCTCACACGCAGGCACATTTAGATCTTTACAACTGGAGCCCACCACGAGGGAGTCCAGCATTTCATTTGGCCCCACCCTCTATTTTTTTATTCCATTCAAACTCAAACATTCCCTTCTCCACCACTATGCTTGTCCGCCCATTTCTGCCACTTACCACACCTCCTGAGCCTTGATACCATCTTCTTTCCTTTCTTCCGACCCTATTTTATGCTATCTGGTGACATTTATGAGACTTACTTCACGTTCTGACCCTTATTTCATCATTTACGTTACATCCAAGCCTCTAAGCATTCTGTTATGACACAGCCAACATTCATTTTACCATTCTGGGACACCCCTGACGCACCTAGATTCGATGGCATGCCACACCAACTTCACTGGTTCCTGGAGGACGTTGAGGAATTAGCAAGCTGGGCTGGCTTTAACAATCAAGATACTATCCGGCTGGTGATCCGGTATGCAGTTTTTGAAGAAGCAGAGCTATGGGAGATGATGGAAGAAGTATCCAACCCGACACCTAGCTGGTCCCAGTTCATCAAAGTGGTGAAAGAGCTCTATCCAGGATGTGAGCCTGTATATGCCTGGAATGATCTAATCGCCCTCATACAGCAGTTCCGAAACAAGGCCATGCACACCCTAGATGACCTTGGCCGGTATCACCGGAGTTTCTTCAAGATCTCTACCCCTCTCCTTAGTGCAGGCCGGCTTGGTGAATGCGAACGAGATGAGCTTTTCTTTACAGGTTTCCCATCTGAGCTAGCCACGTGCCTTAACCACCGGCTTGAGATAGTCCACCCAGAGATCTACCCTGATGAGCCTTACCCAATGGAGTATGTCATGGACATTGCCACATTCCTCCTCTCCCGGGTCGCATCCAGAGCAGCCGCTCCACCTCCCAGTCCAATGCCGTATACTGCAAGCCCGGTCCAAAACACATTACTGGCTATTTGCCCTCCATACCCGATGCCACATCGTTCAACCCCAGTCCCGGCTGTCCTACCAGCTATTCCACCCCTATACCCGAAGCCATACACCACAAGCCTGGTCCAAAACCCCTTACCAATCATCTGGACATCTGCCCCCCTTCTTCACTCATTGCCCATATCCACCTCTCCTACTCCAGAGGTTTCCTGCCTCCTTTCATCCGAAGCTAGGTCCCCCATTCAGCAGATCCCTGCCTTCATCCTGGCCTCACCTCCACATGCACTGGGCGCCGCACCAGGTATACTACCTGTTGTACTGAGCCGATCACCACCAGATGCTGCACATGGGACCCCTGAAACAACTCCAGATGTCTTGGACATTGAGCTGGCCATGCTAGCAATCAACCCGGTCGCATCAGAAGACTCCCCAGAGCCGGTTGGAGCAGATCTGGAGTGGTGGGACGACGATATAGAGGCTTTGGATTCAGAATCCACCGATATCAAGCCAGAGGTCTGGAAAGTCGATGGAAACACACTGGACATCAAGCCGGATGTACTGGCCATCACCTGGGAAGAGCTCAGGGATATACCAGACGCAGCCAGAAGTATGCCGGACCCCTGGAAAGACTTGCTAGCCATCGCATCTGATGTTCTGGAAGATGAAAACCATGGAAGCAGTCCGGAAAGCCAGGTAATTGGTCCGGAAGTAAATGCAATTGAGCCAGGAGCGTGGGAAACCATGCCGGAGGTACGCAGTATTTACCTGGGAATGGTAGACATTGCACCAGAGCCACCAGACATGGAGCCGGATAGACTGGAGATAGAGCCGGATATGCAGGAAAGTAAGCCAGATGCTTGGAGGACTCAGCCAGACATGGACACAGGTGGTATGCCACCAATTCTAACTTTTTCATGCTTGTATTTGCAGCCATCCATTCCTTCTACCATACATAGTGCCCCAGTTCCACTTTCTACTAATCTGGTGCACTTTGGACACTTCACTCCCACCCCCTTTAATTTCTCTTTTTTTATGATTCTGATGCCCAGGAGGGCATCATTTCAAGCCCCTGGGGGAATGGACCACATTGACCATGGGTCAAGCTGGTTTCCCATCTGGCAGAGGCAGCTGTCATCCAGATGTCTGCCAGACTGCTTTCCAACAAATTAAGTATACTTCTGCTTCACTTAGTCCAGGATTTCGCCAAAATGGCCCTGATTTTTCATCTCTGAATACTGCCTTTTCATCCGATTTCATGCATACAGTGATTTGAGGCTGCTTTTCCAGCATTCCATTTTGTTCTATCTGTTTCTTTTCATTTTATAGCATTCCGGACAGTATAGCAGCTGAAAGATGCACGAAGAAGGCAAGCCGGGTGGTACCCCACCTCCAAAGGAACTCCGGAAGGTATAGACGCTGATAGAAGCCTGATGAAGACAAGTCAAGTGGTACCTCGCAATTATAGCTAGTTCCTTTCATTTTCTTCATCTGTTTCCTTTATTTTTCATAGACCATCCATTCCCGCTTGCAAGCAATGCCCAGTCATGACCACTGCATCATCCAGTCCACATCCTATCCACTCCGGACAACCTCCGCCCATCTCTGGATGCCCTTCAGAGTCATCTCTGCAAAGGATCACCTGCCCTATCCATAGCGGATACCGAAACCACCATCTTGCGCACCAGAGCCACTGCCCTCATCTGGTCGAAGTCCAGCCTACTCCAGACGAACTCCAGCCCACTCCAGATGAACACCGCCCAACTCCAGACACTTATTGCAGACATTCCCACCCATTACACTGCACACTGGATATATTGCATCACCGGATTAGAGGCATCGCATACCTGGATGCTCACACTATTTAATACTGGTATTGCCACATCACCAGATACATCCATAGCATGCACCAGGGCCACCACACTGCGCATAGGATCTATCGCATCACCCGGATCATCAGTATCGCAAGCCGGAACCACTATGCCGCTGGTATCACCCCTGCTATACCTGGGTTGCACTACTCCCAGATATCCACTGACTGGGGACAGTCAGCATTTAACTCCCCTGCGGATGTAGAGAACCATTCCTGATTTATAGGGCATCTGACGACATCACACTTCATCTGATGTTATCCCGGTCGTCCTGACGCTATTCCGGTAGACCAGATGACTTCCCGGTACGTTTCCGGTTGGGATTGATCCCCTACATCACCGGGTTGCACAGAAACCAGCCAGAGTTGGTTTATACTGGCCGGGATTACTTCCCGGTGTTGTTTCCCGGTATTCTGGTGTCTGGGTTTGTTTGTTTGTGACCAGTTTGCATTGTTTTGGGCCGGTTTAGCTATTTTTACCTATTTGACATTGTTTTATGTTAGTTGAGCACTACATAGGCATGTCATTACTTATCTAATACAGTTTTTTGGCTCTCTTTTGTGTTAGAATGCCCGGTATAAGCCTGTAAGCCCAGTCCAAGTCATCCCTCACTGTCTGCATTGCATGCAGAAGTCCAGGAATGCACCTGGAAATCCAGAGTCCGGTTCCTTCTGGAGAAGGCCCCCATAGGAGTTGTCCAGATCAGTGGTATGCTCTTTATCGTCCTTTTATTATACATTTCCAGCCATTTGGGATTGTCTTGAGACTCCCTGGGATGAACATATCACCCCACACCTTTCTCTTGCCTCACACGCAGGCACATTTAGATCTTTACAATGCCCTTCCTTTTTCTTTCCCCTTCTCCTTCGCCATCTCGTGTTCCCTCCTTCGACACTCCAGCTCTGCCTTCCGACACTCCTCCACAGCAGAAGCACATGCCCATGCCACCTCCTCCTTCTCCCACCTCTCACACTCCTCCCGCTCACACTGTTTGCGCTCCTCCACCTCATGTCACCGTCGCTTCTCCGCATCATGTTTCTTCTGCTCATTGAGCTCCTTCAAGCACGCTTGCACTGCCACGAATTTGGTTTCATCCACAGGTGATGAGCTGCGAGAGTGGTCAGCCATTGACAATTGTTATAGTTGGAGTTCGACTTGGTCAACCACTTCCTTATACTCCATGGTAATTCTTTGAACTCCACCTGGTAAGCGACGGACCATTCCGTCCATCCCCTTAGCCTCTGGTCGTCCTTTCCACAGGGGCCTACCAGCCCTGTTTGGATTGGCTCCGACCTGTCTTCTGTGCTTACTAGGGCCTTGAGGGCTTGGCCTTAAAGGGAAGGCACCGCTTAGCCCACCTCTGGCCACCTCCACCACCCTCACAGTCCACCTCCAATACCTTTACCTCCAGAGTTCCTCCACTCTGCTTGGACCACTTTGGACCACTCTTGGACGCCTTGGTGCACCTTCACTCTTCCTCTGCCACATTCAGTAACTTTGTGCCTTGACGCTTACCTCTGTTTTGACCTCCTTTTCTATTTTCCATTCCATCTGTTACTTCTCTGTATCCAGTTCTGTACCCTCTGATTGCCTCTGTTCTTTGTACTATTCTGGTACTCCTCCGCTTTCTCTTCTCCTCTGTTTATCTCTGGTACCTTTGGGTACACCTCCAGCCCCTTTCAGGGTTTTCTATGCCTATTCTAGGCACCCTCTGTTCCCTTTGCCCTTTGTCTCTGTTTTCAATATTGCACTACTTACCCATCTTATCAGTTCCTCTCTTTTTTCTTCTGCATTATTTTCCCTTCTTCTCCGAAACCTCTGGTATGCTCGCAGTACACCTCCGCTTGCCTCTGGTATCCTTGTGGTACATTTCCACCCCATTCACCAACTCCAGATCTATTTCCAGAGCTCTCCATCCCTTTTCACCCTCTTTTAGTCTCTCCTTCTCTGTTTGTCCCCTCCTCCGAGGTATTTTGGACTTTCTCCGCTTTTCCTTCATTTTCAGATCTTCTTATTCTCCAGTCTGTTTCCAGAGTCCTCCATTTTCTATTCTATGTTATTCCTCTGATCTATTCATTTCTGTTCCTTCTTCTCTGTCTCTGTCCTTCTCCTACTTCTCTCTCTGTGTATCGTATTCACACCTCCTCTTCTGTCCCTCCTGTTTCCTGCTCTCCATTTTGTATTTCACCCTCTGCTTTCACTCCGGTTCTCCTCCGGAGTCCTCCGTTTATTCTCCAGACCATTTACATTGTTTGTCTGTTTCTGTTTTCAATCTCTGTAGTTTTCTCCAGTCCCATTTCTAGGACTCTTTGTTTCTTCTCCTTCTGTTCTTTTCGTCTTCTCTTCTTCTCTCTGGCATTCCAGCACCCCCTCTGCACTCCTCTGCCACCGCTTTTGCGCACTCTGCTGCCTCTGGCACCTCCATTCACGCTCTCTCCATGCTATCTGCATCTCTGTCCCCGCCTCGCACATCATCTGCTCCTCTCCGTCGTCTTGTTGCATGCCAAAAGGCACCTCTTGACCTCTTTTATGCTGGGACTTGGATTCTTTAAGAGCGTCTTACCATCGGTGGTAGATCCTTATGCCTATAGCTGGTATCGATCATCTCCGTCCTACTCCATGTGGCAAATCATTCAGACTCCGCCTCAGTAAGCACTTCTGTCTATCCCTCCATCGGCATGCCCTCTCCACAGTGGCTTGACTGCCACCTTGGTTTGGTCTCACATCGAACCCCCGCTTACTGAAGGCCTCAAGGGCTTGGCTGTAAAGGAGAGGCACTGTCATATTCATGCCAAACCAGCCATCTCCACCTCCTCTGGCCCCTTCTCCGACCAACTCCGGTTGACTCCATCCCCCTCCAGTCCACCTCCATCTCTACCACGCATGGAGCTCCACAGAGCTCCGCTCCTCTGATCAGACCTGCAGCTGTGCTCGCTCAGAACTGCCTGGACACTATCCCTGTTTGTCCTTCTCCTTGTTCTTTCATCCCTTCTCCATCCCTTAGTATTACCCTTAACATTCTGTGACCCTTAGGTTACTTCTTATCTCCTAGAATATTTTCATGTTGTTCTCCGCCTTTGTCAGATACTATTTTCATCCTGTTTAGTATCTCCTTTGCTTACTCCGCCCTATATAACTCCTATGTACCTCCTGTACAATTTCTTAGTACAAATATCGACTAAATCACTCTCCCCTCCCTTCGCGATCACCCTATCTCCTCCCTGTCGGACTCCTGTTCCTCCAAAATATGAGGACACAGACCTGCTTAGAGGCGCAACACATAAGTCCTACACCAATGTCCTCCTGAGTACCTCTGCTCCGACTCCTCTGCTCTGACCTCTGGTCCAACTCCTACACTAACTGCTCTGTTAACCCCTAGAACTCTGCAACACTGGTTGGACTTGAGTCTGGAGAGACCGGCATTTAACACTGAGCACTATTGTGCCCTGGTGCCCAGAGTTTACACTTGGGGCACTGGTACTGGGGGCAGTGCTTGCGAAAGTGTCTGAGGGCTCTGCATTGAAAGCAACAAGTAATGGCCAGGTTCTCAGGTGATATTTCAGGATAGGGTGGAGATGGCAGGACTCGTTCAGGGACAGAGATCCTCTGACTGGCAGGGGAGATAGTAGCTGGGCGAGGAATGGGTGCTCTGACTGGAGCGGGAGTGGCAGGTGCAGATGGGGGAGCGGGGCATTCCTGGAGCAGAGTCTGAAGAATAAGGTCTCGTTCTTCGTATTTGTTGAGCTCTTCATCAGTTAGGGTATTATAGATGGGGTGGAAGATTGGCCAGATGTCCTCAGGTTCGAGGGACATGATGGCATCATCAAAGCCAACTGTGAGAAGAGCGTCAAGGAGGTGGGAACATATCTGGTGCATCCCATTGCAAGCTCCATCAAGGTGAGGGGCAGAGATAGTATGACGGTTGGGGAACTGTTCGAGGTAATGAGTGGTCGTGTGCAAAGAAGTAGCAAGGGCAATGAGGGACTCCAGTCTGACAGTGGACTTGGAGGCGGGGCAACATCCTATAATACAAAGAATAGGAGTGCAAGACAGAAGAGCAGAATAGAGTAAACGTCTTTGAAAATCAGGGAGAAACTTAGTGAAAACATGACGAGTGCTAGCAGCAGCAGCAAACTCTGAATGAGACATGATAAACTAGTTATGTTGGGTGGTGAGTAGGTGGGAGAGGGTTCAGGTGAAGATGATGGCAGCTGGAAGGATGGAGGCAAGGATGGCGAGTATATAAAGAAAAACGAGGATGGTGACCAATTTTTGCTCAGCCATGGATCAATCAGTATCCATGTGAGCACTTTTATAGTCCACCAACAACTCCTGTGCTTGATCAAGGTTGCTTTTGGGCTCCCAGGTGTTCTCTGATGTCGGGTAACCTAGCCATTTGATCAAATATCGCCTTCATGATCCTTTTCCCCTATGGGCCAATACAGCCTCAACCTCATATTCTTCTTCATTGTTAAGGAGGTCAGGTGGGGGCGATGAAAGTTCTCTTCAAATTTGATGGTGGTGTGGTAGGGCGAGAGTAGTGACGCATGGAATACATCATGGATTTTCCATGTCAGGGGTAGCTTGAGCCAGTATGCTACAGGGGAGAGGACCTGGGTGATTTTGAATGGTCCTTCCCTTTTTGGTGCAAGTTTCCTAGAGGGGTAATCAAAGCGGAGGTTAGTGGCTTCCAACCACACCTTATCTCTGACTTTCCAGGGGCGGAATTTGGACGTGATCTGATCTTTCATGTACTGTGCAGCTTTCTGATGGGCTGCAAGGGCTTCATCTCGTCCCTTGGAGATCAAGGACAGGCATGTTTCTAAGGCGGGGAGGAAGGTTTTACCTAGATCGGGATAGGATCTCGGATGATATCCCATCATAAGGAAGAACGATGTTTCCTTAGTGGCGGAGTGGACTACAGAATTGTGAGAAAACTTGGCTGTAGGTAGGAAATTGGCCCAATCCTGGGCTCTTCCTTGGCAGAAGATCTGGAGGTATGTTTCCAGCTTCTGGTTGATGCGTTCCATCTCTCCATCAGTCTGCAGATGGTAAGCAGAGGACAACCTTACGTTGAACTTGAGCAGTCTTGCCAGTTCCAAGGTGAAGGCGGAGGCGAACTGTGGTCCTCTGTTGGAGATGACGGTGTTGTGGAGACAGAAATGCAGGAAGATCCAAGTGAAAAACAACTTAGCCACTCCTTCTGCATCAATGGATTTAGAACAAGGGGTGAAAATTACCCCCTTCATAAGGCCATGGTCGACCATGACCATAATGGCATCAAAAGCACCCACTTGGGGCAGTCTGGAGATGAGATCAACAGAGATCTGCTGGAAGGGGCGGGTTGCGGTGGAGGAGAGCAGGGACAATGGCAGTACCATAGGGTGAGTATTTACCTTACTCACCTGGCAGAGGGCACAGCCCAATACATATCTTCAGACATACGTAGCCATCCCAGGCCACCAGTAGTCATGTGACAGTTGTTGCTGAGTGTGGAAAATGCCCTTGTGGCCCCCAACCAGGGAGGTGTGGAGGGAAGAGACTAGATCGTGGCGCGCCAGTTCTGGGACGAATAGACGATTCTTGTAATACAATTGGCCATTGGTGAACCTCCAATCCAGGAGGGTGGAGCGGGGGAGCAGTGGGAGTTCATCCTTTAGGGCGTCTATGGCCCTAAGGACCAATGGGTCTGAGGCGGAGGAAGCCGCTATCTCCTCAGCAAGGGCAAGGTCCAAAGCTTGGATGGCAATGTGTTCTGGGAGGTACTCATGGAGAGATGTGTCAACCGGAATGATCGTCATTAACTTATTATTGTCCAAGGTATCTATGTCGTCCTTGTGCGAGAGCACATCTGCTGGTCCCATCTGGGACCCTGGGGCGACTTACCACACTATGTCGAAATCCTGTAGAAAAAGGCTCCAACAAGCCTGTTGGCATGAGAGATTCTGAGGGGAACGCATATACGAAAGGTTCTTGTGGTCCATCATAATAGTTACTGGGTGCTTGGTACCTCTGAGATACTGTTGCCATTCTTCCAAAGCTTCGATGACTGCTAGTAATTTCCTATCATAAATGTCATAGTTCCTTTCTGCAGGTGCAAGAGTGGAAGAGAAATATGCTACTGGATGCAAATCGCTGTTACCATCAGCTTGCATCAAGACGGCTCCTACTGCAGTGAGGGAGGCATCGGTCATCAATGTGAAAGGCTTGTCGGTGTCGGGGAGCGCGAGGATGGGTGCCTGGATGAAAACCTTCTTCAGGGCTTGGAATGCTGCTTCCTGGGCTTCTCCCCATGCCTAAGGTTGCTTCATCTTGGTGAGGAGGTGTAGTGGGGCGGCCATGGTGGAGAAGTTCAGTATAAACTTTCTATAAAAGTTACAGAACCTAATGACTGATTGAACCGCTTTTACCGATTGCAGTGCAATCCAACTTGTGATGGTGGAGAGTTTGATGGGGTCCATCTTGACAACCCCTTCTCTGACTACCATGCCCAGATATTCTACTTCTGGGGCATCAAATATGCACTTGGAGATCTTCAGGGAAAGATGCAGTTCCCTAAGTCATTGTAGGACCTTCTTCGTCCTGTCGTGGTGAGTATGAATATCTGCAGAGTAGATCAGTATATTGTCCATGTAAATGATCACCCATCCTTGTGCAATATAGTCCCTGAATGAATGGTTCATAAGGGCCTGAAAGGTCGCTGGTGAGTTGCATAGCCCAAAGAACATTACCATGGGTTCGAATAACCCAAGCGGGGTGACAAACGCCGCTTTCCATTGGTCTTCTGGGCTAATGAGGATGTTATTGTATCCCCACCGTACGTCGAACTTGGTGAAGTACTTGGATCCTTTCAGTTTATCCATGAGGTTGGAGATCAGCGGTAGAGGGTAGGCATTTTTGACCATATGCCCATTGAGGTATCAGTAATCTTGACAGGGCCTGAGCGTCCCATCCTTCTTTGGTACAAAGAAGAACAGTGCTGCGGGGACGATCCTCCCTGTCTTCAGATGCTCTTCCACAAAGCTCTTACATGCTTCCTGTTCCTGTGGGTTCAATGGATATACTTTAGCTACCTTTGGTATGAAGGTGTTCTTCAGTTCAATGGCATGGTCGAAAGGACAGCTAGGAGGGAGCAGGTCATGGGTCTTTTCGGCAAAGATGTCTGCGAATTCTTCAAATTCTTGAGGCAACTTTACCTCTGCCTTCTTGGCGTCTAAGGCTATCTGAGTGGACAGGGTGGTTTTGCAAATATATTCTCCTTTGAGCCACCCTTCCCTCTTCTTTAGCCAGCGTTCTGTGGTTTTGTTGGGGTCCATGTCTAGGAACCTAAGCAGGTACCGTTGTGGTACTATGTCAGCTGGTTGTGGGGGAGGTCTGGGGTTATCCAGAAGGGTTACCACTCCTTCGGTCCACTCTATCTTGGGGTTGACTCTTCTGAGCCATGTCATTCCTAAAATGATCTGTGGTCGTCCACAGCTGATGATCATCAGTGAGATCCAGTCGTCATTCTCTCCTATAGAGAGGGTTATGTTAGTGCATGAGGTAATCATACCTTGGGAGTTCTCTGTTCTGTCCATGTTATAGGCCTTGACGGATTCTATTGCAATGATGGGGGTGCCTAACTTCTTGATGAGGGCAGGGTTGATAAAATTTCCTGTGGCACTGCAATCTACCAGAGTGGTGATTTCGATGGTTTTGGCTCCGTGCTTCAATGTCACCGAGAAGCATATGGATCTATTGTTACTTGAACTAAGTAGTACAGGAGCGATAACATGAGAGGTGGACATCGAGACAGCCTCTCCCTTTAAAAACCCTTAATAGCTCCCTCTGGAGCGGTTTCTTCTTCTTCATAGTAGGTCTTTAGGACTGCTAGGACTTCTTCCTTGCTGCAACCTTTCTTTTCAAGGGTGCAGACATACTCCTCGATGGGAGATAACTTGGGTGGTGGTGGAGGTGGAGGCAGGATTTTGACAGCGGCAACGGTGGCAGTTCTGGGGGATTGTGGGGATCTCTTCTTGTAATTGCTGTGATTCCTAGAAGAACAGCCTTTCCTTTTGCAAATAAAACATAGGTGTTCTCTGATGCAGCGGGCCTTATCTGATGGAGACAGCCTGATGGCGTCAATCTCCATGGCGTTCAGATCTCTGCTGGTAGAAGTAGGGAACCGTCCTCCAGCCCTGATGGACTGGATTAGGTTTTGCTGTTTATGGAACTTCTGGGCATTGGCGATCCATTTGGCCAGCGTGTCAGGGATGGTGGCCTGCATCAGTATGAGATTACCCAGTTTCTCATCTGGGCCTCTAAGGAATTTCCTGCAGATCTCCTCTTCATCGGAGATCTTTGCCTTGGCCTGTAAAGAAAGGAAATCCTGGATGTATTCCTGGAATCCATTGTCGATTCTTGTAG
>JBBPKI010001287.1:0-13548 GCA_038089155.1 Nevesoporus exiguus
TCCAAAGTTTCACGACCCTTGAATGATCTAACAAAGAAAGACCAACCTTGGCAGTGGGGACCCACTGAGCAGGAAGCCTTCGACACGCTGAAAAGAGCCTTTACCACAGCCCCCATACTCGCCTACCCAGACAACAATAGCAAGTTTAGGCTTGAAACTGACACTTCCAACTTCGCTACCGGCGCGGTCCTTTCTATAAAACAAGAAGACAAGTGGCACCCTGTTGCCTTTTCCTCCGCTTCCATGACCTCCGAGCAGAGGAATTATCCAATTGCTGATAAGGAAATGCTCGCCATTATACTAGCTCTAGAACAGTGGTGGCATTACCTTGAGGGGGCAGAAGAATTTAAGATCTGGACTGATCATGCAAATCTCAAATATTTATGGCTAAGCAAGATCTCAATCAACGTCAAGCTAGATGGTCTCAATGGCTATCTCGATTCAATTACATCCTAGTCAATAAGCCTGGATCCCAAATGGGAAAGGCCGATGCTCTCTCTCGACGAGAGGATCACGCCATTGGCATTGACAACGACAACAAGGGCGTCCAAATGATCCCTGAAAATAGAGTAAGGGTACAAAGACAAGGCTTCTCAATCGAAGGAGAGGAAAGAAAACTCCTCGAAAGAATCATAGAAGCACAAGAGCAGTGGAAAGGCAAGGATAAAGAAAGGCCTAACCTGCTATCCAAAGACGGAATCCTGTATCTTGGTGACAGGATCTTCGTACCCCCTTCGGGACAATTACACCAAGATATAATCACATTATACCATGATTCACCTATCGCAGGGCACGGAAGCGCGAATAAAACATGGAATTTCATAGAACGATATTTCCAATGGCCTGGTCTTCGAACACAGGTTACAGATTATTGTTCAAGATGCGATCGTTGCGCACGAATGAAACCAACAAACAAGGCCCCCTCAGGAGAATTAATCCCTAATCCAATTCCAAACGGTCCATGGCAAGACATTTCTGTGGACTTTATCACCGACTTACCACTCTCCCGTGGACACGACACGATCCTTGTGATCATAGATTGATTCTCTAAAGAGGTGGAATTTATACCCACCAATAAGACGATTACCTCACTCGGCACAGCCGAACTCTATCGAGACCATGTATGGAAGCACCATGGACTTCCCCACTCGATCATCTCAGACCGCGGTCCACAATTCGCTTCTCAATTAATGAAGGATCTTGCTAAGATGCTAAAGATCGATCTAAGGATGTCCACAGCATTCCATCCACAAACGGACGGATAAACCGAAAGAATAAACAGAGATCTACAGCAGTATCTAAGACTCTTCACCTCCGAAAAGCAAGATCAATGGGCTGAATGGTTGCCTCTCGCCCATTTCACCTTTAATAACCGACTTCATTCTGCAACCAAGAAAACACCGTTCAAGGTAACTAAAACCTACGAACCAAGAATAGGGATAGAACCCCTTAAATCCAAGAGCGAAGCAGCCGCCTCTTTTGGCAGCGACTTCTCCAAGACGCTTGAGCAAGCTAGAGCATCGCTCGAAAAAGCTCAAAAGGCAATGAAAGTTCAAGCAGATAAACACCGCTCTAAGGGACCCCAATACGCCATTGGAGATAAAGTTTGGCTCTCCACCGAGAATATCAAACTTAATAGAGCATCAAAAAAGCTCACCGAATGATGGATCAGTCCATACACTATCATTGAACTTTCCGGCCCGAATGCCGTAAAACTTCAACTCCCCAAGACGCTCAGAATTCATCCCACCGTCAATATCTCTTGAGTAAAACCGTATAAAGAGTGCTTGGAAAACCAACCTGTTGTTGCCCCAGAACCCGTGGTGGGCACAGAAGGAGAAGAACCAGAGTTCAAGGTGGACTACATAGTCAATTCACGCCTCAAAGGAAGAACTTTGGAATTTTTAGTACATTGGAAGGGCTATGAAGAGGAAGACCGAACATGGGAACCTCAGAGCCACCTTTCTAATGCCAAAGAGGCTATTAACGACTTTTACCTTTCCAACCCGGTGGCACCCCGGAAACTCCGAATGGTCCAAACAGACTTTGATTCTTTATTTTCCTCCTACACCAATGTCACAGAACCCTCCCAGGTTCCCTTCAATTGCCTGGAATGCGATTCATAGGAGGGGGGTAATGTTATGATTTCATCCCTTATCTTATCTTATCAAGTCACATGACCACTATCACGTGATCGTCGGACATGTCACCTGACCAAGTCTAGGTCAATACCTTTCACTTCATCACATTCGTTCCAGACCCTTATCAAGCATGCTTTCTTAATTACCATTACTCTAGACCATGACATCATTAATGACGTAGTACATTAGTCAGTATTCTCAGGCCTGCCCTAAACATTTGTAAGTAGTATATAAGACCAATGTCATCGACGACCGGACTTCAGTCAAGTCCTGGTTGATTCCCCTAGAACATCCTCTTGATTCATAAGCAAGTCTGATTAGTAGTGACCGAAGCCTTTACAGGTCTAGGTTGCCAACACAGAGCTCCTCAGAGCTCTGCTCCTCTGATTGGACCTGCAGCTGTGCTTGCTCAGAGCCTCCCGGACATGATCCGCTTTTGTATTTCCCTTGTTCTTCATCCATTCTCCGTCCCTTGTTTGACCCTTGATCATTCCTCGCTTGTTCCTCTGACATTCTGATGTCCCTCTTGTGATGAAAACTATTTTATATCCCATTATGTACCTTTGACCCTTAGTCCCTCAGTATTTAACTCCTGTAACTCCTGTACATACTCCTCAGTACAAATATCAACAAAAGTCACTCCTCTCATTTCGTGATCACCCCATCTCCTCCCTGTCGGACTTCTGTTCCTCCAAAATACAAGGACACAGACCTGCTTAGAGGCACAACACATAAGTCCTGCACCGATGTCCTCCTGAGTACCTCCACTCCAACTCCTCCATTCAGATCTCCAGTCCATCTCCTATACTAACTTCTCCAATAACCCCTAGACCTCTGCAACTCCAGTCGGACTTGAGTCCAGAGTATACGCACTTTAACACCCACCCTAGAAATGCACCTGTCCCTGATCTCTAAGGGATGAGATGATGCACTGGCCGCCCATCAGAAGACTGCACAGTATATGAAAGAACGGATCTCTTCCAAGTTCCATCCTTGGAAAGTTGGAGATAAGGTGTGGCTAGAAGCCACTAACCTCTGCTTCAACTACCCAGCTAGGAAACTCACCCCTGTCATATCCATGACATCCCATCCATCTCTGCCTCCTCTGGCCTCATCTCCAGCCTCCTCCGGCCACCTCCACTGCCCTCAGTCCACCTCCGCTTCCTCCACACTCGGAGCTCCACTCCTCCGCTCCAGACCAAGGCTGTGCTCACACAGGGACTTGGCTATCTTCAGACCTGGTTATCATTCTGTACATTTCATTTGTACACCTCTTTGCTTCCATCATCCCTTCTTGGTCCCTTATGGACCCTTGATATTATCTCACCTATTCCCTGACACCCTAGATATCCCTATTCATCTTTAGTATAAAATCTCTGTACCTCTGTCGTGTAACCCTTAGCATGAATATCAACTAAGTCACCCCTCCTGATTCTCGTCGTGATCTCCCCCTCCTCCTGTCAGACCTCTGCTCCTCCAAAATACGAGGACACGGACCTGTTCAAGGGCGCAACACATAAGTCCTGCACCAATGTCCTTTCCTATGCAACTCCACTCCAACACCTCCACTCCGGACTTTGGTCCAACTCCGGGATGAACATCGTCGATCACCCCTTAGCACCTCCAGACCTCCGATCGGACTTAACAACCCCAAAAAGAGAAGGACCCTTTGAAATCACTCAGGTCCTCTCCCTTGTAGCCTCCCAACTAAAGCTGCCCCCCATGTGGAAGATACACAATGTCTTCCATGCCTCTCTACTACCTCCCTACTGAACAACCATAGAACATGGCTGTCATATCCTGAAACCCAGAACCTAACTCCGGTCACTCTGGCACCCTCTGGTGCATCTCTGCCCACAACTCTGGTGACATTTCCATGTTCCTCTGTAGCTAGTTTCCTTGGACTCTGTTATTAGTACACCTTCATGACTCCTTTCTTACAATAGAACTTTATTACTAATCTTTGTACTGCTTCCTCCACTTAGACACAACTCTGGTACCAGTGCTTGCTTAAGAGCACAGCTCTGAGGCTGTGCTCTAGTATACTTACTTCTGAACTCCTATGGTACATATTTCCCTCCAACTCTGGACTTAGTCATCTCCTCTGTACTTACTCATCTGACTATGGACTTTAGCCATCCACTCCTCTCCTCCATATATAAACTCTGTAGACTATGCCATGTATTTTCCTTAGTTTGTATATCAACTTAACTTGACATTCTCCTCATCTGACCCCTCCAAGTCATTGAGCAACTTCCTTTGACCCTCCTCCAACCTCCAACCCTCCACCCATAAATCCAGGACAACAGATCTGCTGTAAGGGCACACCATATATGGTGAAGCCAAGTCCCACTCACCCAGTCAACTCTGGTGCTCTGGAGTTCATCAGAGTTCGTCTGGACCTAGTTTAACAGTATATTTGAACTCTCTCTTGCATTGGATCCTTAACCATGAACACCCACATTACAAGATCACGCACTAGAGCGATTGCAAACCCACCCATCTCCCCCTGATTCAACCCCCTGCATACCTATGGCAGCAGTCACTGAGGTCCCAAACTTGTTGAACAATTCCACAGCTTCTCCACCTGATGAAACCCCAGCTCCGCATCGCAAGCACGCTCCCCCCCGCAGTCCCCAACTCCTGGAGCATGCATTGAGGAACTAGCAGATGAGGAGCAACCTGAAGCTGTTCCTCTCAGATACCACACACCCAGTAACAAAGGAAATTCTGGAGGTCTGGAAGGGTCTGAAGGTGATCCCTCCGACCACTCTGACCTCCCTGAGGATGACCTCAACCCTAAATCCTCCTCTGATGAGGAGCACATACCACAGAACATGCTCACCAACTTGGCAAGCACAATCTGGGGCCTTGCTTGCTCATCCAAAAAAAAATCCTCTGAATCATCGCAGCAAACCAAGGTCTGAGAACCAGATCAGTTTGACAGGACAGATTCCCACAAACTCTGGGTCTTCTTGGTCCAATGCGAACTCAATTTCCAAGACTACCCAAAGGCTTTTGCCTCTGACTGAGCTAAGGTCACATTTGCCCAGTTGTACCTGAAGAGTATGGCACTGGAATGGTTCAAACCGAACCTCCTCCAGATGGAGGACCCCATGCTCTGCCCCATATGGATGGACGACTACAAGGAGTTCGTTTTGGAGCTACAAATGAACTTTGGCCTGTACAACCTGGTTGGAGATGCAGAGCACCAGCTCAACCATCTCACCATGAAGGATGCCCAGCACATCAACAAGTACATTGTCAAATTCAATCAGATCATGTCCCAAGTCCAGGGCTATGGAGAAGGTGCCCTCCAGCACCATTTCTACAATGGTCTCCCAGACCACATCAAGAATGAGATCTTGTGGGTTGGCAAGCCCTGCACCCTCTCTGAACTCTGTCAGCTTGCCCAAGCCATCAACGTCCACTACTGGGAACATCGCTCAGAGGTTAGCCATTAGGCAAAGCCTTCTGGCAATCCACCTAAGGCATCCAAGAGCTCCTCCACCCCATCTGCCTCCTCTGCTGGTGCCCCCAAGGATTCCAAGGGGAAGTCCACCAGCACCTTCACAAACTCTGAAGCCTCCACTCTGCCTAAGCCAGACTTGTTGTCCAAATTAGGTAAGGATGGAAAGCTCACAGCAGCCGAGCGCAAGCTCTGCTTCGACAATAATCTATGCATGTTTTGCAGTCTAGCAGGACACAAGGCCAAGGAATGCCCAAGGTCTACCTTGTGTGCTGCTCAGGGCTGGGCCAGCAAGACCAAAACTCCAGAAGCACAACCAGAGGCCTCCTCTGAGGCAAAAAAATAGTCCATGACCTCTGTGACTCCACACAGACTGGAGGTTGTGTTGACTCTACCTGTGCACCCAAGGAACTTCGACTCAATGTGTCCACTCTCTCAGATCCGAAATCCCTCATGCTGTCCATCTCATTAGTATCATATGACATCCTCTCATTCCCTGCATTGATAGACTCTGGCTCCTCTGACTGTTTTATAGATAGCAAATTTGTCAATAATAATGCACTTGCCACCTACTCTGTCCCTCCACTCGCACTCTGTCTGTTTAACAGAACTTTGAACTCCACCATAACTCAAGCTGTTGACCTCACCATCTGTTTCCCAACCAGTGGTACAACTCCAACGACATTTTATGTCACCTTGCTGGATGGCTCCTGCTCATTCATTCTAGGACACAACTGGCTCACCTGCTTCAATCTGTTGATTGACTGGGTCATGAGCAGTATCTCATTCCGAACACCCGAACATCCCAGGCCAGCACTTCCGAGCTCACCTCCTCAGCCTCTGGAACCCCTTCCTCTGGCTGACTCCACCCCATCTGTACCACTGCATTTCTCTGAACACAAGGCACCACCCATTGCACTCATCAGTGCTCCTGCCTTTGCACTCACCTGTCATCTCGAGGGCTCTGTACAGTTTTCACTGTCACTCTGCCCTTAGGAGACCGACCTCCACACTGCCTCTATTGACCCCAAACCTGTAGATCTCTCTGGAGTACCTCCAGAGTACCACAACTTTGCAGATTTGTTCAGTAAGAGCAAGGCCTCCAAGCTTGCTCTGCACTGCAAATTCAATCTGAAGATCGACCTGGAAGAAGGTATAGCTCCACCAATAGGCACTACCTACTCCCTTTCCCCATTCAAACTTGAGTCCCTTTGAAAGTTCCTCAACAAACACCTCTCCATGGGCTTCATCTGCCCTTCCTCCTCTGCTCATGCCACTCTGGTGCTCTTTGTCTGCAAAAAGGATGGATCACTCCATTTTTGTGTGAACTTCTGCGGCCTCAACAAGATCACAAAGAAGGACCATTACCCACTCCCCCAAATCTCTGACCTCCTTGACGCTCCCAGTCACACAAAGGTATACACTAAGCTTGACCTCCGGCATGTGTACCACTTGGTCCACATCTCTGCCAGAGATGAGTGGAAGACCTGCTTCTGAACATGCTATGGGTTGTATGAGTGGCTCATCATGCCATTTGGACTTACAAATGCCCCTGCAACTTTCCAATGGTTCATTAATTCCATCTTTGCAGATCTCCTTGATGCCTACATCATCATCTATTTGGATGATATCCTCATATTCTCTGAGGACCATGTGAAACATAAAGAGCATATCCGAGAAGTCCTCCAGCATCTCCAAAAGCACAGACTTTATGCCAAGCCTGAGAAGTGTGAGTTCTCCACTGACTCCACTGAATACCTTGGATATAGGCTCTCTTCGTCTGGACTCTCCATGTCCTCCAAAAAGGTGAAGGCCATCACTGACTGGCCCTCACCCTGGAAGGTCTGGGACATACAGTCCTTCCTCAGGTTCGCAAACTTCTACAGACACTTCATTGTGGATTACTCTGCCCTCGTCATTCTGCTCACCTGCCTGACCTGCAAAGGCACTCCGTGGAACTTCAATGAAGCGTGCTACTCTGCCTTCAAATAAGGGTGTTCACATAGGCTATTATAGTGCTATGTTGTGGCGATTATGCCACTCTGAAACACATTTTTTCACCATGTCACATCTAGTGGAGTTCTAAAACATGCCTGCTTTCCACTCACTGGCTTGTCATTCTACAAGGCTTTGTGCCCTGTCAGTTGATCCTATTTTCATGGCTGCAAAGGCTCGAGCAGCCCAGAAGATCATGGAAAACAACTCAACACAAGCTATCATGGGAGGTGGTGCCCCTGCCCCTCAGAAGAAATGACAAGGCCGAGGTGCAAAGACTGCCACTCAGACTCCCCATGCATCTGCACCTTCCCCTCTAGTACCATCTTTAGCATCTGCCAGGAAGTCATCAATGATGAATGTCATGTGGGATGAGAGATATATGGACCTCCTTGTTGATTGGATCACCTCCTGTCCAGCCAATTAACACATCCTATTCCATGATAGTCGCTCATCCTCCAGCTCTTCTTCCAAGCTCATGCCTCAGGACAAACCATCTGGGAAGAACAAGAAGGAAGTATTGGGTGTCATCACTCAGTACATTTTTGCTGAAGACCCTGAGCATTCTGCTGTGTTCATCAAGGACTCTTTGAAATATGTGACTTTGGTAATCAATTGCTTGAGCTCGTAAGTAATCCAGCTTCTATCTTTCATCACTCACTTATGTTTCTCCAGATTAAAGACCAAATATCTTGAACAGTGTATGCGATTCAGGAGCACATGGAGTGGCATCCAACCTGATGCTGAGGATCATGATCCATTGGTGCAAAATCTCATGGGTACACTGTTCCCTTAACTTACTCATTCTATCTAATAGTCTCATAGACAATGTCCCTCAAGTATTTCCATATTACCGGAAACTTGATGCCATCTGGAATGGTATCCCTTCATTTGACAGTGAGTTGATTTCTTCAAAGCCAGGAGTCAACCATGCAGAAAGCATGCTCTCTGTCATCCAGCCAAGATCGGATGTCAGCAATCATGCTGTATCTATAAACAAAGAGTACAACGCCATGCAGGATGACCTCGACGATGCAGACAATATTGTACTTGAACTCCCCACTGCTGCTGATATGGAAGATGTCAATGTTCAAGGAGGTGTCCTGGGAGCTGACAATGAGCTTGATGAAGAGGGTGGTGAGCTTGCTGTGAGGAATGATATACCAGTTCACAAAGTATGTCCAATTACTCTCCAACCATTTATCTACATACTGATAGTCTTTACCAATGCTCAAAAGCCCATGAAGTGCCACAAGCACCCCCCTCCCCTATAGCATCTATACTGTTTTCTCTCAAAGGGAAGGGTAGGGCTCCATCATGGGATGGGTGAAGCTCATTTGCAAGACACTCTCCCTATGGTTGTCCCCCCAGTTCTGCAGCATCATCAGCAAGCATGAATACTGCTGATTGGTCTGCTACCTCTGTGAAAAGGGCCTTGTTAGAATCTGCCTTCGTGGCAAAGCTCAGGGACCTGGATAGACTGAGTGAAATGCTGGCCAAGGAGGGCTCTGCCAGCGCATCTTCAAGCAAAGCACTACAATACACGCTTGCACTACAGAAGCAGGAACTTGACAATCAATGTGTGGCACTTGCCACCAAGCAAACTGAAGCAGAGCTCGAGTTCAAACACAAAGAGCACCTGAAGAAGCTTGAGATCCAGCTGAACCAGGAGGAGTCACACAAGATTTCACAGCAGATTGAGTTGATATGGATGTAGCTGGAGCTCCAGCAGGGCATGCAATTGATGCCCTTGGCCGTTCCAGGTTTCTTCCCTCAGCTCAGTTCTCCCCCACTTAGTACTTTTCCTGCATCTGGCCTGGGTCCTCCAAGTGTCAGTTCCTCGTCCTTCCCTGCTGGTTCACATGCCCCACCTTTTACTGCCACTCACTTGTCTTTTAGTGCTCCTGGTCTCGTGCCCCCCTCTTCCAGTTTCTTGCCTTGTGCTACCATCCCTTCTTTGCTCACTGGCTCTTCTTTTCCTAATCCAGGTGTCTCATCTAACCCTCCTTCATTGCCATCCATTCCTGGCACAGCGGCATCCTTGTCCTCCACCAGGGCTCTGTCATCATTTTCATTCAATTCCAACTCACCAGGTGCTGCAAACTAGCCACCATATTTCCATACCATAAAATGACTCTTTCCCGCCTTCCCTCCTGTGTAGTCCTAGATTCCATACAAGTTAGCCCCTTGTGCTCCATGCTGTATCTGAAGACGGTGTATTTTTTTCAATTGCAATACATGTTCTTTGACTGCAATGCATATAGTGCGACATACCCCACATTTCCCTCTACAATGTACTCATGCCTCCCAAGCATGGTGAACAAGTCCTGCATTAATGTCACACAAAACTGCTATCCTGGAGTTCCAGCAGGAACCATCACCATCACCAGATCTATTTTGCGAACTGCCTCATATGCCTCTCCACATGCCCACCTTACTGACATTTCCTTCCCTAGAATCTCCTCAAATCAGATAACCATGTTGTGCAGGATTGTCATATTCATGTCAAACCAGCCATCTCTGCCTCCTCTGGCCCCTTCTCTGACCATCTCCAGTCACCTCCATTCCCCTCTAGTCCACCTCTGTCTCCACCATGCACAGAGCTCCTCCAATCAGACCTGCGGCTGTGCTCACTTGAAATCGCCCAGACCTTATCTCCATTTGTACTTCCTTTTGTTCCTTCATCCCTCCTTCATCCCTCACTTGTATCCCTGACAATCTGTGACCCTTACATCGCTTATTATCTCCTTGATTATTTTCATATGACCTCCATCTTTGTCAGATACTATTTTCATCCTGTTTAGTATCTCCTTCACTTACTCCACTCCTATATAACTTCTATGTACCTCCTGTACTATTCCTTAGTATGAATATCAAACAAAGTCACTCCTCTCATTTCACGATCATCCTATCTCCTCCCTGTTGGACCTCTGTCCCTCCAAAACATGAGGACCTAGACCTGCTTAGGGGTGCAACACATAAGTCCTATGCCAATGTCCTCCTGAGTACCTCTGCTCCAACTCCTCTGCTCAGACCTCCAGTCCATCTCCTACACTAACCCCTCCGTTAACCCCTAGAACTCCACAACTCCAGTTGGACTTGAGTCTGGAGTATATGTACTTTAACAGTATATTCGTACTCCATCCTGAGCAGGTCTCCATTCTTTTCTTATGTCCTTTTACTTCTCTTTTGTACTCTGACCATCCATTAGGATCTCTGCATGGGCTGGGATTAATTCCAAACCCAACCATGCCCTATGGAGTTACCTCATGACCTCACCTCCAATTGACTCTGCCCCTTTCGGTGAGTCTCCTTTGGGCTACTCCTTGTGGTACCTCTGAACTCCATTCTACCCCACCTTTCAGTGGCCCTTTTTACCTCTGTTTCTCTTTTTCCCTCTGGGGCATTCTTTGTTCCTTATCTTTTGAAGCTCCATCTTCACTCTGCCTCTTTGATGGCCTTTCACCTTCATTCATCTGTACCTACTCTCATGAACTTCGCTTCTCCAAACCTCCAATTCACCTCCAGTGCTTTGGAGGCCCTTTTTTCCTCATTTTTGATGGTTTTTAGTCATCCATTTATTCCCTCTGCACCTCTGGCCAACTCCGCCTTTGGTAAGTTGCCTCTTCTCCTATTTCCTTGTTGTTAGACTTTTCCTTTCTCCTGCCACTCTGGCAAATCACCTCCAACAATTTTCATCACCTCCTTGGGTTTCTGACCTTGTTGGTTTTAGGACAGCTAGCTCACCATGATACTCCATTGAGTAATTGGCAATGAGCAGCATTTCATTCATAACCCACACAAGATAGGAATGCCAAGCTCTCTGCTACTCCGGGCTTCCGGGGCCTCTGCCTTCATACTCCACCCCACTGACTCCAGACAGCACTCAGGATTTGCCACAGCACCTTGGACTTATCTTAGTCCAGTCCACAGTCAACCTCCAGTTGCTTACTAGGGGAAGGTGGGACATCTCGATAGGAAAGTCATCCTGCAACATCCGACTACACTCCCACCCTCAACATCCACCTCTGACCCTTTCACACCTAAGGACCACAAGTCCAAAGGTCCTCCACTTCTCCAACACCAACTCTGGTACCTCTGGACATAATGCTGATGGACCCTCTCAGTCCTTTTCTTTCTTTCCACTCTTTGTGATCCTTTATGTTTTCCCCTCTGACCATCTAGACACCTTGGTAATGGACCCCACTTCGGGCTGTTTCATGGTATCTTTTATTTTTCTCCTCTTTGCTTTTCTGTACCTCAGGACCATATGTCCAAAGGTAACTCCAGCCTTGCTCAAGCTGACTCCACTCAGTCTGGACAGCCCTCTACTTCTTTTCTCTTTTGTTTTCTTCTGTACTCTACTCTGGACCTAGGACTGCATCACCCTTGTCTGGGCTCCATTTGAGAGCACTCCCTGACGTGTCCTTTCCTTTGCCTCATGTCCTCTTTTATGATCTTATGATTCCCCCTCTGGGTCCATTTCTGGACCATTTCCTCAACTCCAGTCATGTCTGGTTGACCCCAGTCCTCCAGACCCCTTCCCTCCATTTTTCTATTTCTTCTTTGATATATTCCACTTTGTCTTCATTTTGGACTATTCCCTTCCACTCCAGTGATTTTTGGTCCATTCCAGACCACTCCATCTTCATATCCACTTTGTCTTTTGTCCTTCCGTCTTTTCTGTTCTTTCCTGATGCATTCATCACTGACAACTCCATCATCTCCAATGACCTCCAGTCCACTCCAGACCACCCATTTTTCTTCTCACTTGGGGCAATCCACTTTTGTGGCCTTCATGCCAACCTCTTTGGGTTCACTGACGTTTGTTTAGTATTGACTCATGTGCTCACCTTGTAACAATCTGTTGATTGCTAGGTTTAAGAAGCTGCATTTAGTCTAACATACTCCTACAGATGGAATGCCAAACCTCCACACTCTGGGACTCTGTCCAGATTTTAATCCCAGGAGTTGCACCTTGGATTCACCAAAGTCCTTAGACCTCTCTAGGTCTAGTCTGTGGACCTCCGACCAGCTTCATCCAGATATCTCCCTGCTTTAAGGACTGACCTATGACCATCTTTTAGCCTTTGCCATTCTCAGCAGCATACCCTCCTTGGATTCTCCCTCTGTTTTGTTCAGTTTTGCTTTGTTCATCTCTGTCTCCTTGTCTGTTCTGTTCCTCCACACTCCAATACCTCCATTTGCTCTGTTTTCACCTCTGATCCATTCTGTATAACTCTGTTACCTCCATCATGACCTCTGACATTTTCTGTTTCACTCTGTCTCGTTCACTCTTCGTTCAAGAACAAACATTCTTCATTAAGAAAAAGACTACTTGTATTAATCTTCTTCCTTGTCCTCCTCCATTCTGTTCTCCCTTTTTTCATCCACATTCTCCTCTGTTTCCTTTCCTTCTTCTTCTCTGCCTCGTGCTCCCTTCTCCTCTGCTCTAGCTTGGCCTTCCTTTGCTCCTCCACAGCAGTAGTGCACACCCATGCTGCCTCATCCTTCTTCCAACACTCCCGTTCCTCTCGTTTGCACCGTTCACATACCTCCACCTCGCATTGTTGTCATTTCTCTGCGTCACATTTCTTTTGCTTGTCAAGCTCTTTCAAGCATGCTTGCACTGCCACAAATTCAGCTTTGTCGATGGGCGATGAGCTGTGAGAGTGGTTGGCCATTGTTGACTATTGTGGAAAGAGTTCAAGCTGGTTGAGTTTCGGTTGTACTCTGTGGTAATTGTTTTTTTTTTGGACTCTGCCTGGTAAGCAGCAGACCATTCCATTTGTCCCCTCAGCCTCCAGTCACCCTTTCCACAGGGGCCTACCAGCCCTGTTTGGATTGGCTCTGACCTGTCTTCAATGCTTACTAGGGCCTCGAGGGCTTGGCCTTAAAGGGGAGGCACTGTCATCAACATGACACTCAACCCTCCAGACTGGC
>JBBPKI010001288.1:0-13543 GCA_038089155.1 Nevesoporus exiguus
GCAAAAACCCTTTCCATGATGTTACTGTTTTAAATCAATCATATCTCCATAGCGTGTGAACCAAATCACATGACTCAGGGAGCAATTCCATAGCCAAGAGTATGTACTATTTATAACTCCACTAAAGTTAATTGTAATTCCCACGCTGTTTGGTGGTGTGCTTCACACACTGCCATCCAGGCCAACATGGAAAGGGTTTTTGAGGTCACTGTAAATCAGCCTGCTTAGATACTGATTGATCCATGGCAGAGCAACTGTTTGTCGCCATCCTCATCTTCCTATATCTACTTGCCATCCTCATCTCCATTCTTCCAGCTCTTTACCAGAGCAGTAACCTGCCTACTTGCCGCCCACCATAACTAAAACAATATATCTCATCCTGAGTTCACTGCTGCTGCTCATACTTGTTGCATTTTTGCTAAGTTTCTCCTTGATTTTCAAAGAAATTTACTCTATTCTGCTATTTTGTCTTGCCCTCCTCTTCTTAGAATTATAGAATGAACCCCTGTCTCTAGGTCCACTGTCAGACTAGAGGCCCTCATTGCCCTTGCCACTTCCCTAAACACAACCACCTGATATCTTGAACAGTTCCCTAACTGTTACACCATCTCTGCCCCCCATCTTGATGGAGCTTGCACTGGGATGCACCAGATATGTTCTCACCTCCTTGTTGGAGATCATCCCATTTCCTAGTACATACTTAGTATTCTTTTGTACCTACATTAGGTTACCATATTTGGACGACAGCATCCATTGACTCGTGCATCTGCCTGTCACACTTTCTCCAGTCTCGTACAACGTTGACTGGAGGTAAGCACCCACTGTACACTACACAATAGTCACTTACTCATGTACTATAGTCCTTACAGACTTGTGTTACAGGTAACTACTAATAAAGTCTTGTACAATGTCGACTGGAGTCCTTACAGACTCGTGTTACAGATCGACATCCCTTTTACAGGTTATGAGCTCTGCCTAGCACAGAAAAATCATACCGAAGACTCACCTCTGGCCAAGGTTCACCCTGTTGCCTACAAGCCATCTCTGACACACATCTCCAACACCCACCACTCGACTAAAGTCACCCAGACACCATCCACACCATGTCATCAGACCTATCGTGCAGATGCACTAGCAGAATCTCTCTTAGCACAGTTGGACACCTCCACGCCACCAGATTCTCTGGCATATCAGGCTCTTCCAGCACCTCACCCATTACCCCCACCACTGAATGTCACGTGCTCTGTCATGCATGTCAGATACACCACAGCTGCTCCACAGATCGATAACAATCGACCCTAACATACTGGACGAGAACACTGACAATAAGGATGGAACCAATTTTATGCTGAAGAAGACCATTGACACATTAAAATTCGTGCATCTCTTCAAGCTCTGGCCCCTTCTCAATGGCACAAACTACACAACATGGCTATCTGTCATCAGAAATGCCTTGCAAGCAGCATCACTCTATGATTACCTCAACAAATCCTTCTGTCCAGACAACATTGCAGTTAATCGAACTGGCCACATTCGCTGGCTCAAGGCCAATACATTCATCAAGTCCATCCTCATGACAGCGATGACAGAAGAAGTACAGACACAGGTTGCCCACCTCGAAACAGCTGCACAAATATGGTCCGAAGCTCACCACCTCTACTCTGGCACTACTACGACAGACTGGACACTCACAATCGTATCTCTCATCAGCACCTGCTACACTGATGGCGAAGATGTGATAGCGCACATCACTAAGATGAAGATGCTCCATCATGATCTAATCCTTATGGAGCACGACATTGCTGATGACCTTTTCATCTGCTTCCTCTGAATCTCCATGCCACCATCATGGAACTACGTATTCTTGGCCCTCCCCAACCACTACATATCTGCAGAAATCGAACACCGCATCCATGATGAGTCCAGCATCTGCACCAACCAAAGTACCAGCTTGAGCACTCTACAGGCGACTCAACAAGGCCAACCATACTGTGAACACCACAAATCCACAGGCCACTGGACCAATGACTGCTACTCTCAATGCTGGAAGAAGTCAAAGAAGGACAAAAAGGGTGATAAGAAAGGTAATAGCAAAGGAAAGTCCAAGAATAACTCAGGACAATCCAAGTCAAAAGATAAGGGCAAATCGAGCCAAAAGCAGGCCAATCAGGCTGTCATGAGCACAGACAGCAACTCAGATAGGGGCCACACAGACTCAAATATGTCCACCCACCTAGCCACAACCACCATCTACTCCAACCTTGGATGGATCCTCGACAGTGGCACAACCAATCACATATGCACAGATCACTCCACTTTCACAACCTTTACACCCTCCAATGAATCTATCAAGGATATAGTCAAAGACAGACCTAAACTCCATGTTCTCAGAGTCAGAATGGTACTTTTCAAAGTCTCCATTAAAGGCCACACTGACCATGTCATTAAACTACTCAATGTTAGCTACTGTCCCAATGCCCATGACAATCTGATTTCAGAGAGTCAAATCAATCTAGAAGGATGTGAGATCACCAAAAAGGGTGGCCATGTCACTATCAAGAGATCTATGGGTGAAACCTCACTCGAAGGCTGACTACAGAGTAACCTATACAAAATCCATGGCTCTGTTGTTTCTCCCTCATCCAACTTTGCTGTTGCCTTCACTACCTAACACTTACCTAATCTCAACCTCTGGCATGCCTGACTTGGTCATATAAATCTCAAATCACTCCAATACCTTGAATGTCACAATCTCATGACCAGAATGGACCTCTGTGGGAAAGGAGAGCTTAGCCCCTATAATGGATGTGCCAAAGGCAAACACCACTCGGCCCCATTCCCATCTAGTGCTACCAATAGGGCTACCAAACCCATTGAATGCCTCCACATGGACCTCCAAGGACCATTTGACCCCTCGACCTCAGGATACCTATATACTCTTGGCGTCATTGATGACTACAGCTGAAAAGGGTGGAAAGAATTCTTGAGGCACAAGGATGAAGCCCCTGACCACATCAAAGTACTTATTGAACACTTCGAGACCTACACTGGCTCACGTGTCAAAATGATATGATCTGACCATGGCAGTGAATTTTTAAATTCCTGGCTTCAATCCTACCTTAAATGAAAAGGTATTACATACATACGAGCTAACAGCACCACACATGCCACAACAAAACAGCATAGCTGAATGCTTCAATCAAATCACACATGAAAGTGCACTCACTATGCTTGAGGACACACAAATGTCAAAAGGTTTTTGGCCTAAGGCACATGAATATGCCAACTATGTATGGAACTGCAGTCCTACAAAAGCCTTATCATGCACGACACCAAACGAGGCCTTCTACGGCCACAAATCTGATGTCTCCACCCTTCAGGTATTTGGCTTGCACTGCCATGTATGTACTCCGCCTGACCTATGATGTAAACTTGACCCATACTCCATTGATGGAGTTCTCTGTGGTTTTAAACAAGGCTCTAAAGCCTACCAGGTTTGGATCCCATCCAAACATAAATTCATTACTTCATGCAACATCATTGTGTACAAACAGATACACAGCCACAACAATGCCAAACCTACCTCTACACCTACCACTTTGAGTCAGGGGGTGCCCCAACTCACCTCTCCTGCTGCTTGGATTGAGGGGGTGACATTGGATTCCAATCTGAACAGTTCACCTCCACAGGATTCCACTCCACCAAACAACACCTTACCCAATGTAGCTCAACCTACTCAACCCTGCTTGGCCTCCGTACCAAACCTCACACAGCCACCACTCCGCTGGTCAGAATGTGTCACTCAACCATCATGGAAAAAGGAGGCTGCCGAGAAACAAGCAGCAGAGGAAGCCAAAGCCTGTGCTAAACGAAAAGCCTTGCAGGAAACTCGAAAACAGCAGACAGCTGACCCCCCTATTCAGCCAGCTGAACAAAGAATCGCCCAAATCGCTTACAGTGCAATCCATGGCAAGGACACACCTCAAAACTTTCAACAAGCCATTTCTGGCCCTGATTTGGACAAGTGGTGGAAGGCAATGCATGAAGAGTTCGACATGCTACAGAGGCGCAGGACCTGGGAACTCATCGACTGACTCAAAGATCGCAAAATCATTGGCTGCCAGTGGACATATGTGATCAAACATGGCCCTGATGGCAAGATCACCTGGTACAAGGCACAACTCGTCACCCAAGGCTTCTCACAAGTACCTGGTCTCAACTTCAGCAATATGTTTTCACCCACAGTCCACCTTGACTCCCTCCGCATAATCCTACACTATGCAGCAGCACATGGTTGGTACTGTGGCCAAGACAATGTCACTGGCGCCTTCCTACACAGCAAGATCGACCATGAGATCTACATGCACCAACCAGAAGGGTTCGATGATGGCACAGACAAGGTTGCACACCTACTCCTCAGCCTATATGGGATCAAGCAAGGTTCCCACCTCTGGAACAAATATATGCATAAGAAGCTGAGTACCAATGGCTTCACCTATCTCCCATCCGACTCTGCTGTCTATGTACGCCGCTCTGGAAATAGCACAGCCATCACTTGTTACGATTTTATGCATCATACCGTGTGTTTTCCTTCTTACCATTTGCATTCCCTTTTGCTACCCATTCCCTCATGGGAAATACATCTACTTCATGATCATCTTTGAATCCGAGTCCTCTTATTCGCTTTACTTCTTGTAACCTTCTCCTTACGGACAATACCTCCTAACAGCATTCTCTCATACGCTGTCGTGATCCACATAGCCATCCACTGTACTCTTCTCACGATTCCATCTTCCTTTATGCCTACCCTTATCTTGGTCCGTGTGCATCTCCTTCGGGTATATAAGTAGTTAGTACTTCGCTTGTAAACCCCAAGCTAGACCTGCGCAATTGTATCTCCTCTGCTCTGGACTTGCGCCCGATTGAACAGTCGCCTCTACTGTTCCCTCCCCTTGTCTCCCCACTTCTCTGATTCATTGTGAGACGTTGCGCCTCTTCGTGAGTGCCTCCTCACAAGAGAATCTTAGTCGTTAGTAGTCCAGAAGGACATACTCCGTAACAGATAGAGTGGTAGGCAAAGTGAGTACAGTCAAGTCCTAATGTTGGCAACCTACACCAATTAAGGCTTTGGCTACCACTCAAGTAGAACTTGCTAGAGACAAGAGATCGATGTGGGGAATCAACCAGGACTTGACTGAAGTCTGGTTGTTGATGACATTGGGTTCTTATACTACTTACATGGTTTGGGGCAAGTGTGTGACTATTTACTAATCTACTATGTCATGTATGATGTTATAGACCTAGACCTTCAGTAATTAAAGAAGCATGTCATGGAGTGTTGTCATATCCTGTGCCATTCCATCCATCTCCGACCCCTTTGGCCCCAACTCCTGTTGACTCCAGCTAACTCCATCCAACTCCACCCCCTCAGTCCATCTCTGTTCCTCCATGCTCAGATCTCTACTCCTCCAATCAGACCAATGCTGTACTCGGACTGGTATTCAGTTATACCTGGACCTGGAACTCCTTTGTAGTATTACTCATCATTATTGTACATTTGTAATACTTGTCTTGGAACACAGCTCCTATGCTGTCCTCCCAGACTCTTAGTATATAATCCCTGTAACCTCCATTGTGTAGCTTTAGCACAAATATTGAATTAGTCCCCACTTTTTTGACTCCTGTTGCAGTCTTCCGAATTAGTCCTCTCTCCTCTCTCTCATTGCGATCCCCATCTCCTCCTCCTGTCGGAACTCTGATCCTCTGAAATATGAGGACATGGACCTGTTCAAGGGCACAACACATAAGTCCTGTGCCAACATCCTCCTAAGTAACTCTGCTCTGACTTCTCTGCTCTGGACTTTGGTCCAACTCCAAGACTAACAAGTCTACTACCCCCTCAGCACCCCCAGACCTCCAATCAGACTTGAGTCTAGAGAGTCTGGACTTAACAAGTGTTCTAGAACAAGTGGTGATTAAGAAAGTGAGTGTAATGAAAGTGAAAGGGAATGATTGTTGGCAACCTACACTTGTTAGAGCTTCAGTCACTACTAATCAGGCTTGCTTTAAAGACAAGAGGTTGAGTGAGGGGAATCAAGCAGGACTTGACTGAAGTCTGGTCATTGATGACATTGAGTTCTTATACTACTTACATGGTTTAGGGCAAGTGTGTAACTACTTACTAATCTACTACGTCATGCATGATGTCATAGACCTAGACCAATGGTAATTAAAGAAGCATATCATGGAATGTTCTAGAACAAGTGGTGATTAAGGAAGTGAGTGTGATGAAAGTGAAAGGTAATGATCTAGACTTGATCATGTGAGATGTCCCATGGTCATGTGCAAGTGATCATGTGACTTGATAAGATAAGATAAAGGATGAAATTGTAACATTAACCCCCTCCTATGAATCACATTCCAGGCGATTAAAGGAAACCTGGGAGGGCTCCATGACATTCAAATAAAAAGAGAAGAGAGAATTAAAATCTGTTTGGGCCATTCTGAGCTTCTGGGGTGCCACTGGGTTGGATAGGTAAAACTCCTTTATTGCCTCCTTGGTGTTTGTGAGATGGCTCTGAGGTTCCCACATGCAGTCTTCCTTGTCATAGCCCTTCCAATGGACTAGGAATTCCAGAGATTTTTCTTTGAGGTGTGAATTGACTATGTAGTCTACCTTGAACTCTGGTATTCCTTCTTGTGTGCCCACAACAGGTCCTGGGGCAACTACAGGTTGATTCTCAAGACGTTCTTTGTATGGTTTATGTTACAGTTTTGTTTCTTCATGGTCACCTCCTACTTATTTTCTTTCTTCGTCTTTGGGAGGGACTGATTACACAGGAAGTATACATTCCATACCTCGTCATTCTGTATTCGGATGACATCCGTCTGATCCCGTTACTATAGCATTCAGACTTCGCCCCCATCTTTGATGGCCGTTACATCACTTGTTTCACTTTCATCTTTGATTGATTGTTTCACCTCCATCTTTTAATGCACCACCTTAACATCCATCTTTGATAGATGGTTACTGTCCTTGGCTGTGGGCATAGCCGCTTGTAGGTAGACACTATTTAAACCTCCATGTAAAGTAGCAATTCCTCAGCCAATTCTTACTACTCTTTGTGGTTAACTATTGCTAAGCTCAGTCTCCGCCTACCCTTCTTCAAGGAAGTACAGCTCCGTCTTTGCCTACCCTTCTATCAGGAAGTACCACGTGCCCTTGCACGCTTCATCTGAAGAGAGTTGCCAAGTACCTTGTGCAGGTACTTTCTTTGACCTAGCGAAGGTCTGTCCTCTAGTCGATAGCTAACCCCAAGTGGGTCGTCCTGCTAGTTGAGCGCCGCACTATGAGACAGTGCGGATCGTCAGCCAACTCGAAGAGTCGCCCCGCTGACCTAGGCACTCCTATACTTATCAAGGACATTGCGCCTCTTTGTGAGTGCCTCCCTTGGATAAGTCGGCCAATAGCCCAGAGATAGGAGTCAGTCACTGGTAATAGTAACCACAACTGTTACAGTTTAACTCTTGAGACATTTACATTTGGGTGGATTTGCAGGGTAGAAGGGAGTTTAAGGGTAATGGCATTAGGGCCTATGAATGAAAGGATGTCATAAGGGCTGATCCATCGCTCTGTGAGCTTCTTCAAGGCCCAATTGAGTTTAATGTTCTTGGTTGACAACCAAACTTTATCTCTGATTGTCAAGTCTGGAACCTTAGAGCGGGATTTATCTGCTTGCTTCTTCATCAAAGTTTGAGCTTTTTCGAGAGATTCTCTAGCTTGCTCAAGCATTTTGGAAAAGTCCTGTGCAAATGCTGAGGATGATTCATTCTTGGTAATGGTAGGCTCAATGCCCATTCTTGGTTCGTAAGTATTAGTAACTTCAAATGGAGTTTTCTTGGTGGAGGAGTGTTGGCAATTGTTGTATGAGAATTGTGCCAATGGGAGCCACTCTGCCCACTTGTCTTGTTTCTCAGCTGTAAACAGTCTGATATATTGTTGAAGGTCTCTGTTGACCCTTTCTGTCTGTCCATTGGTTTGGGGATGGAATGCTGTGGACATATTGAGGTCTATTTTTAGCATCATGCCAAGATCCTTCATTACTTGGGAAGCAAATTGAGGTCCTCTATCAGAGATTATGGACCTGGGTAGACCATGGTGCTTCCAAACATGGTCTCTATATAGCTTGACTGTACCCAAGGCTATAATTGTCTTGTTGGTGGGAATAAACTCCACTTCTTTGGAAAATCAGTCTACTACAACTAGTACAGAGTCATAGGTATTGGATGGGGGAAGATCAGTAATGAAGTCTGTGGATATGTCTTTCCATGGACCTTTTGGGATTGGGTTCGGAATGAGTTTTCCCTTGGATGCCTTATTTTCTGGTTTCATGCAAGCACATCAGTCGCATTTTGAGCAATAGTCTTTAACTTGGGCTCGAAGGCCATTCCATTGAAAATATTGCTCTATAATTTGCCAGGTTTTCTCAGCACTACTGTGTCCAGCAATTGGGGAATCATAGTATAGGGTGATAATATCTTGGTGCAGGTTTTCCTTAGGGGGAATGAAGATTCTGTCACCAAGATACAGAATTCCATCTTTAATGAGTAGATTGGGTTTGTCCAAACCCTTCCATTCTTCTTGTGCTTCTATGATTCTTTCGAGGAGTTTTCTTTCTTCTCCTTTGATAGTAAAGCCTTGTCTTTGTGCCCTTACTCCATTTTCAGGGATCATTTGTATGCCCTTATTATCTTTGTCGATGCCAATAGCATGATCCTCTTGTTGAGAGAGAGCATCAGCCTTTCCCATTTGGGATCCAGGCTTATTGACTAAGATGTAGTTAAATCTAGATAGCCATTGTGACCATCTTGCTTGTTGACAATTTAGATCTTGTTGTGTCATGAAGTACTGGAGGTTGGCATGGTCTGTCCAGACTTCAAATTCTCCTGCCCCCTCAAGGTAATGCCACCATTGTTCTAAGGCAAGGATAATTGCAAGCATTTCCTTGTCTGCAATTGGGTAATTCCTCTGTTCGGGGGTCATGGAAGCAGAGGAAAAGACAACAGGGTGCCACTTGTCGTCCTGTTTAATTGAAAGGACTGTGCTGGTAGCGAAGTCAGAAGCATCTGTCTCCAAGCAGAACTCACTGTTATTATCAGGGTAGGCGAGTATAGGAGTGGTAGTGAAACTTCTTTTTAAAGAGTCAAACGCCTCTTGTTCAGTAGGTCCCCACTGCCAAGGTTGGTCCTTCTTGGTAAGGTCATTCAAAGGACAAGAGATTTTAGAGAAGTCTTGAATAAACCTTTGGTAGTAGTTTGCAAGCCTCAAGAAGCTTTGAACTCCTTTGATGTTTTTGGGTATAGGCCAGTCAAGGATAGCTTCTACCTTTCCTTTTTCCAAATTAATTCCTTTGGTATTAACTACCATTCCAAGGAATTTGACTTCTTTTTGCTTAAAAAAGCACTTTTCAGGCTTTAGGCATAAATCATGTTCTTTAAGCCTCTTGAGGACTTCTTGGATGATCTTATCATGCCTGGTTTCATCATCCTTTTTGATAAATATCATTATGTTGTCAATGTAGACTATGACGACACCGTCCATATCAGCAAAGATTCCATTCATCATTTGCTGGAACATGGTGGGTGTGTTGCATTGTCCAAAGAACATTACTAGGGGTTCATATGCTCCAGAATGAGAGACAAATGCTGCTTTCCATTTGTCTCCTTCTTTTATTCTTATATTATTGTAGCCCCATTGAAAATCTAATTTTGTAAAGAGCTTCACCCCTTGGAGTTTATTCACTAATTGGCTTATGAGTGATAAGGGGTAATTGTTTTTAATCATCCACTCATTGAGGTAATGGTAGTCTTGTACTAGTCTTTTCTTCCCATCTTTCTTAGGAATAAAGAAGACTTGCAATGTTTGTGGGTAGCATGAGGGTCTTATATACCCTTTCTTGGTTTGTTCTTCCACAAAGGACTTTAGCTCTTCCATTTCGTCCTTACTCATGGGGAATATTTTTACCTTTTTGGGTTGGAAACCAGGCTTCAGCTTTATTTCATGATCCCAAGGTTCCCTTAAAGGAAGTCATTCTGACTCCTTTTTACTGAAGACGTCAAGGAATTGATGGTACTCTTTTGGAACCATTTCTTCCAAAGTTGGTTCCTTTTTCTTTGGCACTTTGAGGTTCTTGATGAATCTATGTATGGTTGAAGTGTGTTTTAATTCTTCTTCTTCTTCTTGTGCCAAATGAGTTCCCTTGTCCAAGAGCATGTAGCAGGACCTCAGACATCTGGTCATCTTAACTTCTCCTTTTGTCTAGTCGATGGTTGGGTTATGCTTAGCCAACCATGTATAGCCAAGGATCATATTATTTTTGCCTAGATTTGTAACTTCCACGATAAGGTGTTCACAATGTCCTTCATAATCAAGGATTATTTCTGCCTTGTGAGTGACACTTCCGGCAGAATTCTTCATTCCATTGACATTGAAGACAGGTATCTCCCTTTCAAGTTTTTCCAAAGGGAGTTTAACTTGTTTGGCCCATTCCTGGTCTATAAAGACTCTGTTTGCACCACTATCCAAAAGGGTCTTGCACTGATGTCTTTTGTTCTTGGTAGTGTGGTGTGTGATTGAGATATCCATGAGGATCTCATATTGCACCTTGATATTTCATAAGAGGATTCATTCTGGGAAACTTTCCTTATAAATATTTTTTTCTTTTTCTTTGACTGAATTAAGCCTGCATTCCTGTGCAGCAAGCTCCTTGTGTGGAGATCCGGTCTCGGTGGTGGGTAAGTGTACTCTATAAATAGGAGATTCTGGTTCTGAACTGCAGGAGTAGTGTGTAGAAGAAGAATCAAAATCTTTGTCAAAATCTTGTCTGTATTGTACATAGGGAGAAAGTGAAGAGAAACTATTTTTGGTGTTTAGAATGTTTTCTTTCAGCTTCTGAGGTCCCAGATCCCTCAGTTGCCATAACCTTTTCCTGCCTTCTTCATTTCAGTATCATGAAGGTCAAAAAAGTATGCCTTCATTGCTTTGAAGTCCATTCCTTTTATGGCCTTCTCTCCTGGGTTTTCTTCCTTCTTTTCTTCTTTCTTCTCCTCAGTCATAGCTCTAACCTGTGGCCTTCATTGCAGTCCTTGTGCTCTTTTTCAACAATTCATTTTGTGCCCTCCACCCAGGAACTTGCACTCTTGATATTCCTTTTTTGGATTCAGACAGTCTCGAGCAATATGTCTATCATTGGCACAGTTGAAACATTTAGAGTTCCTTTGTCATAGGGCTCCAATGTCCATCAGCTGACCTCTGCCACTGTAGGTTCATGCTTGACCTTCTCTATAGGTGTTATTTTGGGAAGATCCTTGTGAGACCTTTTCTGACTTTTGGAGTTTAAAGGAGTCTAGTCGTGCTCCTATCTCCTTGGCTTTCTTCACATAGTCTTGAATACAAGACTTCCTATCTCCATTCTCATAGATCTTTCTAGCGAGATTTTCCTCTAGTGCCTTTTTGAATAGCTTTACAGCTTGAGGGTTGTTTTTGGAGGATCTCCTCCTGTATCATAGTAATATTCTAACCATCTGGTGGTGAAGGATTGTGCTGATTCTTCTTTTATTTGTTGGCACCACTCAAGCTTGCTTCTTGCTTCGTCGTCCTCATTGACCAATTTGAATCAGGTGATGAGTACTTTGCTGATTGTATCTTTGGTTGGCCAAGTATCGGCCTTCATATAGTGTCAATGCTGTTGCCTAGCCCACTGTCCAGCTCCATATTTGTCCTTCTCTCCAGCTTTTGGGCCTATTCTTGTGAGGACCGCTATGACCTTTTGTTTGTTGGTGACAAATAACTCAGGGTTTTCTTTTATGTATAAGGCCATATTCATTTGCCATGATTCAAAATTGTCTTTGCTACCATTGAATTTCCCAGGGTCTGAAATCATTTCTACCTTTTTAGTTACCTTTACTTCTACATTGTCTGCCCTTCTTTTTCCTTTATCCTTTTTAAGCTCTGCAAGCTCTTCTTGTGGTGCAAGAAGTTGATCCAAAAGCATGCAGATTATCTCTGCCGACATTTCTTTTTCTGTCATGGGAACAGGTGTGGGAGGAGATCAGGAGTTCCAGCTTGGGAAGGATGGCTGGTCTGCAAGTGGGCCTTCTGATGAATCGTTGATCTCAGAGTTGACAAATGGGAGTGGGTCCCTGTATGGGTGCCATGACATGGTGTTCTTCTCATGGAACTGGTTCTAGTTCTGGTTCAGGAGTTGGAGATAAAGATGAGGTGCGTAAATTTTGAAGATTATTCAGTTCTTGTCTGATTTCTTCAAGGACATGAACTGCTACCCTTATGGCAGGGCAGTGATCTTGGTAAAGCTGTACCATTAAGACTCTTTCCCTAAAGATTAAAGCTTGGTCTTCTGGAATACTGTGAGCCCTTAATAAGGCCTCATCAAAGGGTTCGTTTTCCCTTATTTGGTGGAGAAGGTAGGGAAGAAAGTCAGGGTCAGTGTCATATCCATGACATTCCATCCATCTCTGCCTCCTCCGGCCTCATCTCCAGCCATCTCTGGCCACCTCCATCACCCTCAGTCCATCTCCACTTCCTTCACACTTGGAGCTCCGCTCCTCCACTCTGGACCAAGGCTATGCTTGCACAGCTACTCAGCTATACTTTGGACCTGAATATCTTTTGTATATATTTTATTTGTACTTCCCTTCACTTCCTTCGTCCCTTTTCCATCCCTTATGAGACCCTTGATACTATCTCACTTCTTCTCTGACCTTTGATGTCCCTATCAATTCCTTAGTATAAAACCTCTGTATCTCTGTTGTGTAACCTTAGCATGAATATCGACTAAGTCACCTCTCCTGATCCTTGTCGTGATCCCCTCCTCCTCCTGTTGGAACTCCACTTCTCTGAAATATGAGGACATGGACCTGTTCAAGGGTGCAACACATAAGTCCTGCACTGATGTCCTCTCTATGCAACTCTGCTCTGACACCTCCACTCTGGACTTTGGTCCAACTCTGAGACAAACTTCGTCTACCACCCCTCAGCATCTCCAGACCTCTGATTGGACTTGAGTCTGGAGAGTCCGGACATTAACAGTTGGCAAAGATGTTTACTATTGGTTCAGGGGTTGGGGTGCAGTATTTTTCTCTTCTTGGATAGTAATGTATTCACCCTTCTTGGTCTTCATACCTAGGGAAAGGGGATTCTTGTGATCTGGGTTCTGACTCTGTGAGGTCTTCATCCAGTAATACTCCTTTGTCTGGAGTACTTGCTCTTGTTTGTGCTAGGGAACTATCCCAGAAGTGGAATCTTCTGGTTTGGTCTATGTAACTGTCGTTTGGGTCATATGAAAACTCCCTTTGATATTTGTAGTTGTTTCTGAAGATGCTTTCTTCTGAGGGGAGGTGAACCTCTATCTCCTCAGACTTTGCAGGTTCTCTTGGAAACATTCATATGAAAAAAATAAAAAAGTGTGGACCTCTGTCAACACCAACTTCTACTAGATTGGGACAATGGCCTCCTTGACTCGAG
>JBBPKI010001289.1:0-13519 GCA_038089155.1 Nevesoporus exiguus
CCGTTAGCTCTTTCCTTGGCTTTTGTAACTTTTATCGCAAATTTATCCCTAATTTTGCTGACATTGCTGCACTACTAAATCTTACCAAGAATACCCAGCCATGGACATGGCAAAATGCCAAACAAACTGCTTTCCTCTGTCTCAAAGAGATTTTCTCCTCTGCCCCCATCCTTGCACTTCCTGACACTTTCCAACCATTCTTTCTCATGACTGATGCCTCCCTCATCGCTGTAGGAGCTATCCTCATGCAAAAAGATGTCAATGGAGACTCCCATCCATGCACTTATTATTCTAGAACCCTTAACAATGCTGAACGTAATTATGATATCTATGACAGGGAACTTTTAGCTGTCATTGATGCCCTAGAAGAATGGAGACAGTATCTCTTAGGCATGGAACATCCCATCACCATCTTCACCAATCACAAGAATCTCTCCTTCATGAAAGCTCCCCAAAAGCTTTTGCGTCATCAAGCCCATTGGAGCCTCTTTCTTCAGGAATATCATCTCCTCTGAACTGTTCTCCCCAGAACTGCAATGACCCCTGCAGATGCACTTTCATGTTGCCATGATGTTGATACATCCCTTGATAATATTCACCCTATCCTTTCCAACCCAGAAATTATCTCTGCGCTTGACCTCGCACTTACTTCCAAAATTGCCAGTTCTTCTGCTAAGAATCCACTTGTCCTTGAAGCATTACATGCTATGGAGAAGTCCCTCCCTCTCTTCCCTCGCTCCTCCCTTGCAGGCTGGCATTACGATGCCCCTCACCTGTATTACAAGGGTCGACTCTTCATTCCCCCTGATGTGCGCCATGACCTTGTGTCTTCCCTTCATTCCTCCCCCTCTGGCAGCCATGAGGGCCTCTTTCACACTTATGCACAACTTTCTAGGGATTATTGGTGGACTGGTATGCAATCCTTCATTTCTCACTTCATCACTGGTTGTGCTGTTTGCCAAGCCTCCAAACCCAACACCCACCCCACTACCCTGCCTCTCTCACCTCTTTCCACCTCTGCTGTACACCCCTTCTGGCAGATCTCTATGGATCTGATTACTGATCTCCCACTTTCCAACATGTTCGACTCTATCCTGGTCATGGTTGACCATGGTCTTACGAAGGGGGTAATCCTCCTCCCTTGTACCAAAACTATCTCTGCTGCTGGAGTTGCCTCACTCTTTTTCCAACATGTCTTCCCTAGATTTGGGCTCCACGACTCCTGCATCTCTGATAGAGGTCCTCAGTTTGCCTCCTCCTTTGCCAAGGAGCTGGCCAGACTACTTCAGTATGATATTAAACTCTCTTCCGCATATCATCCACAGACTGATGGTCAAACTGAGAAAGCCAATCAGAAGCTCAAAGTTTATCATTGGATCTTTTGTCAGGGATGCCCTGGTACCTGGAGTACCTTACTTCCCACTGTGGAATTTTCCCATAACTCTGCAGTACATTCCTCTACCCAACCAATCACCATATTTCCTCATAATGGGATATGAACCTAGAGCTTATCCTCCTTTAGGAAAGTCCTTTGTTCCTTTTGTAGAAGAACGCCTCTCTATCCTTGCAGAAGCATGGAAAGAAGCACTGGCTGCTCATTCCACTGCTCAACACCTCATGAAGGAACGATTCTCCACTAAGTTCACACCTTGGAAGATAGAAGATAAGGTCTGGCTTGAAGCCACAAACCTTAAACTCAGGTATCCATCACAGAAGTTTGCCCCCAAAAGAGAAGGACCCTTTGAGATCACTAAGGTACTCTCCCCTGTGGTGTATCAGCTGAAACTGCCACCGACATGGCGCACCCATGATGCCTTCCATGCTTCCCTCTTATCCTCCTATCAGACCACACCAGAACACAGTCCAAACTTTATCCCTGCACCACCGGATCTAGTTGATGAAGAAGAGGAGTATGAAGTTCAGGCTATACTCTCTCATTGAGGAACCACTAATCGCTGCCAATATCTGATCAAATGGAAGGGATACCCTACTTCGGAGAACACTTGGGAACCTGAGTGAAACCTTCGCCACGCTTCCATCCTCCTCAGACAATATAAGAGTTCCATCCCCTCTTGAGCAACAATGCTTACCCCTCATCAGATCCTCATCGCCACAATTGTCTTCTTTGCAATATCTCTTATTTCCATCATCGTTATACTCATCATTATCCTTTCCTCACAATCTCCCCTCCCATGTCATGTCTGAAACCCATTCCACTGTGTCATCGCCCACTAGTCTGTCAGAGACAGTGCTTCCATCGATTGCCGAAACCCCTTCTGCTCATCCTGTTCCCTCTCTGGCCCCTAGAGGACTCACGTCCCAAACCTCCAGACCTGCTATCCCAGAATGGGCTTTGCAACAACTATACATAGAAAACCTCCCACAATTCCAATGCCTTGCTACCTATGCGCACATTCTTGACCATCCTCCACTTCTGCAGATTGCTGAAAGTTCCCCTTCATTTACTTTAGAACTGTTGGAACAGGTTCTTTTCTATCATAATACTTCTTCTTTTCGAATCTTTGCTTCTCATCCTTGCATGTCACACATAGAGGACTTTTCTGCCACCAGGGAAACCCTTCTTGATCAACTCCGTCTTCACATCCTGGATATGATGGATCACCATCAATTTGACAGCATTATTACTTTATTTCTACTTTCCACCCTTAAGGAATTTGCCGAAATTGTTTTAGATTCTCTTTCAAACTCTAAACTTTCAGACTATTTAGAAAGCGACCTTGTCCTTGGTCGCCCAGTTCCTGAACCCCATCCAACCTCCCCTCTGCTTGCCCCTGATACCCCCTCTCCTGTCTCTCAAGCAATTGTGCTCCCCATCCACATTGTCCCACCCCCACTAACTCCATCACCTGTTGCTCTATTACCACCGTCAGCCACCACTCTCCACATCTCCGCTACCCCTCGAGACCTCCCAACCCATGCCTCCATCATCTCTTCCCCAACAAGGGTCATCCCCCTCAATCCTGCCCTGGAGGTGAGGCTTTCTCAAGCAGACCTGTCAACCACACAGTGCTATCAATGTGGACAACTCAGACATCTCCACATCAACTGCCATCACTACCAATGCCCCAACTGTCATGCCTTCACGCCAGGGCATCCTGTCACTAGATGCCTCACCTATCATTGCGCCACCTGTAACTACTGGGGACATGTGGTGGAATGCTGCCCCACCCTGCGCTGCCCCCTTTGTGGAAGCATTGAACATGCCATCGCAGGTTGCCCCTTTACTGATCTGGATGCATCTGAGCTCTGACTGGGTTCGAGAGGTATGCATCCCCCTCAGTCTTTACTTTGCTTCAGGGAAGCAAGCATATGAATGGGGTAGTGTTACATTTTTATCCATTATACTGCATCTTTTCCTCCTTACCATTTGCATTCCCTTTCGCTACCCATTCCATCATAGGAAGTACGTTTATTTCATGATCATCTTTGAGTCCCCCTCTTCCTATTCACTCTACCTTCTGTAGTATCTCCTTATCTTGGACAATTACCTCCTAACAGCATTCTCTCACATGCTGTCATGATCCCCATAGCCACTCATAGTAGTTCTTTCAGTTTCCTTCTCTTTCTCTCACTTTCTATGCCTGCCCTTCATCTTGGGCTGTGCACGCATTACAGGACTATAAAGTAGCTAGCTACCTTGCTTGTAAACCCCAAGCTAGACCTGCACAATCCACTTCCTTGTATCTGGACTTGCTCCTGCTTGAACAGTCGCCTCAACTGTTTACCTTGCCTCTTTACTTCTTTGTTCGTCGTGAGATGTTGTGCCTCTTCATGAGTGCCTCCTCACAAAGAACTCTTGTTGTTAGCAGTCCAGAAGGATGTGCTCTGTAACAAGTGGTGCCAAAGCCTTAATAGATGTAGGTTGCCAATATAAGGACTTGACTACTTTGCTTTCCCACCACTCTACTCTTTACTCATCACTGTTGTTCACAACAACTCTGGACCTTAGGGGCAAAGGAAACTTTTACTACCACCCTTCACTTTCCTGCACACTTGCACTATTCATTTCCTTTTACATATACTCCTGTTGTAAGTGGGTGAAGGTCATGCAGGCTTTAGGCTGGTGTCAAGGGGTGAGCTCAAGAGCTCTTAATTAATTTAAAAACCACCTCATATATAATTTCACTTTCATCTGGATACATCCATGTCCATGTGAGGTGCATTTCTTATATTCCTATATACCTATGCATCTGGTTAGTGTTGCAAGAGCAGTCTTGTGCCCAAAACCCCAGAATATCTACATGTTCTAAGACTCAAGTTGAGGAGGCTATTGTCCTGATCAAGTAGAAGCTGGTGTTGACAGCAGTCCACACTTCTTTACTATTTTTGGATATTTCAAGAACCCTACACCCAAATCAAAGCCAAGCTGTTACGGAGCATGTCCTTCTGGACTGCTAGTGACAAGGGTTCTTTCGTGAGGAGGCACTCACGAAGAGGCACAACGTCTCACGATGAACAAAGAAGGCAAAGGCAAGGCAAGGGCAAAGTAGAACTGTTGAGGCGACAGTTCAGGCAGGAGCAAGTCCAGAGAAGAGGTGGATTGCGTAGGTCTAACTTGGTTTACAAGCGAGGTAGACTAGCTACTTTATAGTCCTCAATACGCGCACGGACCAAGATGAGGGCAGGCATAGAAAGAGGGAGAAGGTAAAGGAATATCGGTCGGTGGTAGTAAAGATCACGACAGCATACGAGAGAATGCTGTTAGGAGATGAAGTCCAAAAGAAGGCGATTAAGTGAGAACAGAAATGGTAAAGGACCAATCGAACTCGTCAAGAGAAAATGTAACGAGGAAGCGAACATACTTTGCGTGTGGATGCGGATACATGAATGGAACGGACTCGGATATAAGGAGAAGGCCTGGGTGAAGGGATAAAATCGTAACAATGCCTTACACGCCATGGAAAAATCTCTTCCCCTTTTCCCTTGCTCCTCCCTAGCCGACTGGCATTATGATGCCCCTCATCTTTATTTCAAAGGTCGTCTTTTTATTCCCCCGGAAGCCCGGCATGACCTTGTGTCATCCCTCCACTCCTCTTCCAGCGGAGGCCATGAGGGCCTCTTTCGCACTTATGCTCGCTTATCTCGTGACTATTGGTGGCCCGGCATGCGCTCTTTTATTTCTCGGTTCATCACTGGCTGCGCTACCTGTCAATCCGCTAAATCCAATACCCACCCCACTGTACCACCTCTTTCCCCTCTTCCCTCCTCTGCTACGCGTCCCTTTCAACAAATCTCTCTTGATCTCATCACTGACCTGCCCCCCTCTGATGCTTTCGACTCTATCCTGGTCGTGGTCGACCATGGTCTTACGAAGGGGGTAATCCTCCTCCCCTGTACCAAAAGCATCTCCGCTGCTGGAGTAGCGTCCCTCTTTTTCAACATATTTTCCCCAGATTCGGTCTTCACGACTCTTGCATTTCTGATAGAGGTCCCCAGTTCGCCTCTTCCTTTGCCAAAGAGCTAGCTAGACTCCTCCACTACGATATAAAACTCTCATCCGCCTACCACCCGCAGACTGATGGCCAAACTGAGAGAGCCAATCAGGAGCTCGAAGTTTATCTTCGGATCTTTTGCCAAGGACGTCCTGGTACCTGGAGTACCTTACTCCCGACTGCGGAATTTTCCCACAACTCCGCAGCACATTCTTCCACCCACCAATCGCCATACTACCTCATGATGGGATATGAACCTAGAGCCTATCCTCCTTTAGGAAGGTCTTTCGTCCCTTCTGTTGAAGAACGTCTTACCACCCTTGCTGAAGCACGGAAAGAAGCACTGGCTGCTCATTCCACTGCCCAACGTCTCATGAAGGAAAGACTCACCACCAAGTTTACGCCTTGGAAGCCAGGAGATAAGGTCTGGCTTGAAGCCACAAACCTTAAACTCAGGTACCCGTCACGCAAACTTGCCCCAAAAAGAGAAGGACCCTTTGAGATCATCAAGGTACTCTCCCCTGTGGCGTATCAACTGAAACTACCCCCTACTTGGCGCATTCATAACATTTTCCACGCCTCTCTCTTATCCTCCTATCGGACCACACCGGAACATGGTCCAAACTTCATCCCCGCCCCACCGGATCTTATTGATGGAGAGGAAGAATACGAAATTGAGGCTATACTCTCTCATTGGGGATCGGTCAAACGCCACCAGTACCTGATCAAGTGGAAAGGATATCCTACATTGGAGAACACCTGGGAACCTGAGAGAAACCTTCGTCACGCTTCCACGCTCCTCAAACAATATAAGAGTTCCCTCTTCTCTTGAGCAGTAATGTTCACTCCTCTTCAGATCCTTGTAGCTGCAGCTGTCTTCTCTGCAATCTCACTCGCCATTATCCTCACTGTTCTCATCATCATCCTTTCATCCCAATTGTCTTTGCCATGCCATGTCTGAAAACCAGTCCACCGTCTCCTCTCCCACTAGTCTTTCCTCCACTACCACCCCTGTCGTCGCCGAAGTTCCTCCCCCACGTATTGTTCGCCCTACTCCCTCGCTTGCCCCTGGAGGACTTCTACATCAATGCTCTCGACCGGCCATTCCCCATTGGGCCCTTGAGCAGCTTTACGTTGGGAACCTTCCACGCTTCTATTGCCTAGCTACCTACGCTCACGTCCTTGATCATGCTCCACTTCTCCGTCTCGCGGAAGCCTCCCCCTCCTTCTCGAACTCCATTGAACTCATGGAAGCATGCATTTACTATCATAATACCTCTTCCTTTAGACTGTTTGCTGCCCATCCCCGCATGTCGCACAGAGAGGACTTCTCCGCTGCCAGAGAAACCTTACTTGACCAACTCCGCCTCCGTGCCTTGGATATGATGGACCATCATAATCTCGCTGAGATCATCACCTCATTTCCGCTTTCCACCCTCCACAAGTTTACTGAAATCATTTTGGACTCCCTTTCGGACTCCGATCTCTCGGACTATTTAGAAAGCGATCTGGTCCTAGGTCGTCCCTCCATTCCCTGCCACCCACGCACGCCATCCCCTCCTCTGGTACCAACCACTCCATCTCCAGTCTCGCAAGCCATAGCTTTACCAGTTCGCATCGTCCCTCCCCCACGATCACCGTCCCCTGTAGCACAAATCTCTCCTCGCGTCACGACTGTCTGTTTTTCTACCCCTGCCAGGAATCTACCCACCGCCACTACAGTCGTCTCCTCCCCCACTCGTCTCCTTCCCCTCTCTGATGATGTGGCGACGAGGCTTTCTCAAGCGGACTTCTCGCATTCCCGATGCTACCAATGCCAACAACTCGGACATATCCGCATCTTCTGCAGAGAGTACCAGTGCCCCCATTGTCACGCATTCGTGCCAGGGCATCCTAGCTCTCGATGCCTCACCAATCATTGCGTCGCCTGCAATAACTGGGGACACGTGGTGGAATGCTGTCCCACCCGGCGCTGCCCCCTTTGTGGAAGCGTTGAACACCTCCTCGCAGGTTGCCCCTTTGCTGATCCGGATGTATCTCCACTCTGACTGGTACAGAACGGTACGCATCCCTCTCAGTTTATATTCTGCTTCGGGGAAGCAGGCATACAAAGGGGGTAATGTTATGATTCTATGCATCATACCGCGTGTTCTCCTTCTTACCATTTGCATTCCCTTTCGCTACCCATTCCCTCATGGGAAATACGTCTACTTCATGATCCTCTTTGAATCCGAGTTCTCTTATTCACTTTACTTCTTGTAACCTTCTCCTTATGGACAATACCTCCTAACAGCGTTCTCTTACACGCTGTCGTGATCCACATAGCCACCCGCAGCACTCTTCTGACATTTCTCCCTTTATGCCTACCCTTATCTTGGTCTGTGTGCATCTCCTCCGGGTATATAAGTAGTTAGTACTTCGCTTGTAAACCCCAAGTTAGACCTACGCAATCCACCTCTTCTTTGGACTTGCTCCTGTCTGAACTGTCGCCTCAACAGTTCCGTTTGTCTTCGCCTTCTTTGTTCGTCGTGAGACGCTGTGCCTCTTCGTGAGTGCCTCCTCACAAAGAACCCTTGTCCCTAGCAGTCCAGAAGGACGTGCCCCGTAACATCTCTCTTAGTATATAAAGTCTCTACTTCTGTCAGTAGATACCTCAGTTTGAATCTCAACTTAACCTTGACTTAACCCTGTCCCATTCTCGTCTTGATCTGACGATCTCCTTGAGTCCGAGACTCTCCTCTGATCTCTGACCCTCCGCAAATTCGGGACACTGCACTTTCTGCAAAGGCGCACCACATAAGGTGAAGCCAAGTCCCGTTCGACTAACCTAACTCCGAAGTCCAGAGTTAGTCTGGAGTTCGTCCCCAGTGTTTAACAGTAGATTCGAACTCCAATTTGCAAAAAGTCCTCACCGATATGGCAACCAGAGTTACCTGTTCCTGTTCTCATGCACTCATGAATGTGCCTGACATCCTATGCCCTTTTAGCAGCAGTCACCAAGGCCCCGACCTCGTCGACCAATTTCGTAGCTTCTCTGCTAGACGCACACCAGGCTCAGCGTCCCAGGCGCCAGCGCCCCCACACTCTCCCACTCCAGGAGCTCGCATTGAAGAGCTACCTGTCGATGACCAACCCCTTGACGAAGAAGCCCCTCAGTCGAATTTGGCATCACTTCACACTCTGGTGAACCTGAGCATCCACTCCAGCACTCTGGACAACTCCGGAGGTGATCCCGATCCCTCTGGTAGCGACTCCAACCTCCCCGAGGATGATTTCGATCCTTCCATGGATAATGAATCTATTCCATGCGATACGCTTGGCAAGCTTGCCAGTGCCATTCGCGGCCTCACTTGCTTCTCTCGTCGCAAACCTGAGTCCTCGCAACGGACCAAAGTCCGGGAACCAGACCAGTTTGATGGGACCGACCCCCGAAAACTCCAGGTTTTCCTGGTTCAATGCGAGTTGAACTTCCAAGATCGTCCTAAAGCCTTCGCCACCAACTGCGCTAAAGTCACCTTCGCCCAGTCTTACCTCAAGAGTATGGCGTTGGAATGGTTCGAACCGGATCTCCTCCAGATGGAAGATCTGGATCTCCGGCCCATTTGGATGGACAACTTCAAGGAGTTTGTCCTGGAGCTCTAGACCAATTTCGGACCACACGACCCTGTCGGAGACGCAGAGCATCAGCTCGACCATTTGACGATGAAGGACGGTCAAAAGATTAACAAGTATGTTGTCGAATTTAATTGGATCGTGTCTCAAGTCCGGAGTTACGGAGAAGGTGCCCTCCGGCACCATTTCCATAACGGACTTCCGGACCGTATCAAGGATGAAATCTCGCATGTTGGCAAACCCCCTACCCTTGTTGAACTCCACCGACTCGCTCAGGCTATCGATGCTCGCTATTGGGAGTGCAAGTCAGAGATTAGCCGCCAGGCAAAGTCTTCTGCTAGCCCTGCCAAAGCACCCGACAAGTCCGCTGCTCCGTCTTCCAACTCCGCTAGCATCTCCGGTTCTAAGGAATTGAAAGGCAAGTCTGCCAATTTCTCCAGCTCTTCTAAAGCCTCCGGATCTCCGAAGCCGGACTTGTCATCCAAGCTCGGAAAAAACAGTAAGCTTACAGCTGAGGAACGCAAGCGACGATTCAACAACAACCTCTGTATGTTTTGTGGTCTAGCTGGACATGTAGCCAAGGACTGTCCCAAGTCCACGTCCTGCACAGCTAAGGCTCGTGCCGTGAAGACCGCACCTCCGGAAGCTAAACCGGACGCCTCCGAGGCGAAAAAATAAGCAGCAGCCTCCGTGACTCTGCATGGACAGGAGGTTGCGTTGACTCTTCCCGTGCACCCTTGGAGATCCGACTCAACGCGTCCGCTCTTTTAGACCCCAGATCCCTTATGCCATCCATCTCTCTAATCTCTTACGACATTCCTGCATTCCCTGTATTGTTGGACTCTGGATCCTTCGACTGCTTTATAGACTCCACTTTCGTGAATAAACATGCACTTTCGACCTACTCCGTTTCTCCGATACAACTCCGGTTGTTCGACAGAACCTCCAATTCTATCCTTTCCCAAGCTGTCGACCTCTCTGTTCATTTCGAAACTGGTGATATCACTCCGATGACATTTTATGTCACTCCACTAGATGGATCCTGCTCCATTGTCCTGGGACACAACTGGCTCGCCTGCTATAATCTGTTGATTGACTAGGTTTTGAGTAGTATCTCGTTCCGGACACCAGAACAGCCCATTCCAGCATCTATGAGCTCATCTCCGCAGCCTCCGGCGCATGCGGTTCCGCCTACTCCAGCTCCGGTTCCCCCGCCTCCGGCTGACTCCACCTCCACCAATCCACCGCGTTTCTCCAAGCGCAAGGCTCCGCCGATCGCGCTAATCAGTGCTCCGGCCTTCGCACTTGCCTGTCGTCTTGAGGGCTCTGTGCAGTTTAGTCTGCAACTCCGCTCTAAGGAAAGTGACCTCCGTGCCGCATCCACCGCCCCCAATCCAGCTGATCTCTCCGATGTTCCTCCGGAGTATCATGACTTCGCAGATGTGTTCAGCAAGAGCAAGGCTGACACCCTTGCTCCACATCGCGAGTTTGATTTAAAGATCGACTTGGAAGAAGAAGCTTCTCCTCCCGTCGGTGTCACTTATTCCCTCTCACCCTCTGAGCTGGAGTCCCTCCGGACATTCCTCGACGAACACCTCTCCATGGGTTTCATCTGCCCATCTTCCTCTGCTCACACCGCTCCGGTCCTCTTTGTCTGCAAGAAGGACGGTTCACTCCGCCTTTGCGTTGACTTCTGAGGACTGAACAAGATCACGAAGAAAGACCACTACCCCCTTCCTTGCATCTCTGACCTCCTCGATGCTCTGGCCCGAGCAAAAATCTACACCAAGATCGATCTCCGGCATGCGTACCATCTGGTCCGCATTGCTGAGGGTGATGAATGGAAGACTTCATTCTGGACACGCTATGGTTTCTACAAATGGCTTGTCATGCCCTTCAGACTGACCAACTCCCCAGCGGCCTTCCAGCGATTTGTCAATTCTATCTTTGCTGATCTCCTCGACGTCTTCGTGATCGTATACCTGGATGATATTCTTATATTCTCTGCTGACAAGGCTTCCCATAGGGAGCATGTCCGCGAAGTCCTCCGACGACTCCGGAAACATGGCCTCTACGCTAAACTGGATAAATGCAAATTCCATACCGACTCTACTGAGTATCTTGGATACTGCCTCTTGCCCTCCAGACTTACCATGTCCCCCAAGAAAGTCAAGGCCATTCTTGACTGGCCGGAGCCCCAGAAGGTCCGAGATATTCAGTCATTCCTCGGATTCGCTAATTTCTACCGCTGTTTCATCCATGATTACTCTGGTCTCGTCATTCCCTTGACCCGCCTTACTTGTAAGGGCTTTCCATGGGACTTCAACGACGCTTGTCGCTCCGCCTTTCGGCACCTTAAGAAAGCGTTTACCTCCGCTCCGATTCTTACTCACTGGGTACCTGATGCTCCGCTGATTGTTGAGACTGACACCTCCGATTATGCGATCACCGGCATCCTCTCGCTTCGATGTCTGGACGAAGAACTCCAGTCTGTCGCTTTCTACTCCCAGACTCTCTCCGCTCCGGAGCTCAACTACGACACCCATGACAAGGAATTGCTTGCCATTCATGAGTCCTTTCAGACTTGGCGGCATTACCTTGAAGGTTCAGGTACTCCGGTCGATGTTGTGACTGACCACAAGAACTTGGAATACTTTTCCACCATGAAACTCCTGACCCGCCGTCAAGCCTGGTGGTCGGAGTTCCTCTCCCAGTTCAACATGGTCATCCGTTTCTGCCCCGGATGCTTAGGTGCCAAGCCTGATGCCCTGACTAGACGCTGGGACGTCTATCCCAAAGAGAGGGATAGGGACTATGCCCGCATCAACCCACATAATTTCCATTCTGTCTTTACACAGGAATAGCTCGTCGCATCACTCCGGGCAACATACCTCGCAACTCTGGTACTCCGAGCTGCCTCCTTGTTCGACATCGAGACCCTCCATAATGATATCCTCTCAGCTCTCCCTTCCGATCCTATCGCCTCAGTCCACATGTCCAACTCCGAAGAGTCCGATCCTCGCTGGACCATAGACCCAGAAGGTTTCTTGCATCTCAATAATCATATCTTTGTCCCTGATGCTGATGACCTCCACCTCCGGGTCCTCCGGTTTAAGCACAATCATCCGCTCTCTGGACATTTCGGACAGAATTGGACATTAGAGCTCATCCATCGAGAATACACCTGGCCGGGCATCCGGACCTTTGTCAAAGAGTATGTCTCCTCTTGTACATCCTGCGCCTGCGCCAAGGTCCCTCGTCATAAACCCTACAGCCTTCTAAAACAGCTCCCCATTCCCGAAAAGCCTTGGAACTCCATCTCCATGGACTTCATCGAGCAACTCCCCGCTTCCTCCGGACATACCGCCATTCTTGTCGTCGTGGACTGTCTGTCCAAACAATGCATTTTTATCCCTACAGACGATAAGGTATCATCTCTGGAGTTAGCCAAACTCTTCCTTCTCCACGTCTTTTCTAAGCATGGAGTTCCCTCCCACATCACTTCCGATCGAGGCTCGGAGTTCGTCTCCCACTTCTTCCGCTCTCTCAGTAAAGCTCTTGACATCCGCCTCCATTTTACCTCCAGTTACCATCCAGAGGGTGATGGTCAGACAGAATGCATGAACCAGACCCTGGAACAGTACCTCCGGATCTATTGTAACTACCAACAGGACAATTGGTCTGAACTCCTGCCGCTCGCGGAGTTTGCGTACAATAATGCTCCAAATGCTACCACCGGTGTGTCTCCATTCTTCGCTAATAAGGGTTACCACCCCAATCTCGCTGTCCATCCGGAGCACGATCTCACCTCTGCTTGAGCCCGAGAGTACTCTGTAGACCTCGATTCCCTCCACGAATTCCTCTGTGAGGAGATAGCCACTGCTCAAAAACGGTACCAAGGACCCACTGACGCTAAACGAACTCTGGCACCGGACTTGAATGTTGGTGACCAAGTCTTCGTCAAAGCTAAGTACTTCTGCTCTACGCAGCCTTCCAAAAAGCTTTCTGAAAAGAACCTCGGTCTGTACTCTATTATCGCTCAAGCAGGCTCCCTCTCCTTCACGCTCCAGCTCCCGGAGAACATGAAGTCCGTACATCCGGTCTTTCATGTTTCTCAGCTGGAACCCGCTGTTCCCAACACTATTCCCAATCATACTCAACCACCTCCACCTCTGGTTGAAGTTGACAGAGAACCGGAGTACGAGATCTCCAAGATTCTCGACTCCAAGATAGATTGCAGACAGCGTCATTGCAAGTTGTTGTACTTAGTCCGGTGGTCCGGATATGAAGAAACCGATGAAGAAACCTCATGGCTTCTCGCCACTGAGTTAGGTCATGCTTCGGAGCTTGTTGAGGAGTTTCACCTCCAGTATCCGGACAAGTCTGGACCTCACTCCGCTTAACCCACAGGATGATTGCGATTATTAACTATCTACAGGAGGTGGCTGGCTTCT
>JBBPKI010001290.1:0-13516 GCA_038089155.1 Nevesoporus exiguus
GGGAATAGAGATGTCAAGATGAAACGGAAACGGAGATGTCATAGTGGAACATACGGAGGGATGTCAAGATAGAACATGATAGAAAAGGTCCGAAGTCAAGGTCTATGATATTGAGCGAGAACGAACCAGAGGATCAACGGAGTTGGTCCGGAGTTGAGTATGTGTGCGCGACCGGGGGAACTGGTCCGGAGTTGGTCCGGAGTGACCGGAGTTGGGCGGGATATGACAGGGATGGAAGACAATGGAAAAGGGAAAAATAGGAAGGAACTACTGTGGATGGCTGTATGGATCACAACAGCATGCGAGAGAATGCTGTTAGGAGGTAATTGTCCAAAGAGGAAAGAACTATAGAGTATAGAGCGAATACGAGAAAGGGGACTTGAAGATGATCATGAAATAGACATATTTCCCATGAGGGAATGGATATCAAAAGGGAATGCAAATGGTAAGAAGGAAAAGATGTGGTATGAGAGATAAAATTGTAACACTACTACTGGATTAGGACCTCCACCAACAGTACCAACCATGCATGATGCCCCTCCACCTTGTTGGCAAGAATTGTCCATGGTGGGGCTCTTTGTCGCTTCTCCAGAACCAACCATGTGACTACTGTTGGCAACCTACACCACTTAAGGCTTTGGCTACCACTCAATAGGCTTGCTAGAGATCAAGAGGATGATGTGGGGAATCAACCAGGACTTGACTGAAGTCTGGTTGTTGTTTGGATTCAGAATATATACTACCACAGATGTTTAGGGCAAGTCTGGGAATACTGACTAATGTACTATGTCATTAGTGATGTTATAGGTCTAGACTATCGGTAATTAAGTGTTAAATTGTCCTGGACTCTCCGGACTCAAGTCCAATCGGAGGTCTGGAGGTGCTGAGGGGTGGTTGATGATGTTTGTCTTGGAGTTGGACCAAAGTCTGGAGCAGAGGTGTTGGAGTGGAGTTGCATAGGAAGGACGTTGGCATAGGACTTATGTGTCGCGCCCTTGAACAGGTCCGTGTCCTCATATTTCAGAGGAGTGGAGGTCTGACAGGAGGGGGAGGAGATCGCAGCAAGAATCAAGAGAGTGGGGATTAAGTTGATATTCCTGCTAAGGATACATAATGGAGGTACAGAGGTTTTATACTAAGAGGTCAACAGGGACATCAAAGTCAGGGAACAGGTGAAACAGAATCAAGGGTCCCATAAGGGATGGAGAAGGGACAAAGGAAGCGATGGAAAGTACAAACAAGAATGTACAAAATGATAATTAGGTCTGAAGTATAGCCGAGTCCCTGGGCAAGCACAGCATTGGTCTGGAGCGGAGGGGGGGAGCTCTGAGTGTGGAGGAAGTGGAGGTGGACTGAGGGTGGTGGAGGTGGCCGGAGATGGCCAGAGATGAGGCCGGAGGAGGTGGAGATGGATGGGATGTTGTGGATATGACAATAAGCAAGCATGGGAGATAAGAGTCTAGAACAAATGGAGATTAATAAAGCGAGTGTGATGAAAGTGAAAGGGAATGATCTAGACTTGATCATGTGATAGTTCCCACAGTCACATGCAAGTGATCATGTGACTTGATAAGATAAGATAAGTGGTGAAATCGTAACATTACCTCCCTCCTATGAATTGCATTCCAAGCGATTAAAGAGAACCTGGGAGGGCTCCATCACATTAACGTAAGAAGAGAAAAGAGAATCAAAGTCCGTTTGGACCATTCTGAGCTTCTGGGGTGCCACTGGGTTAGATAAGTAGAAGTCCTTTATAGCCTCTTTGGCATTTGTGAGATGGCTTTGAGGTTCCCACATGCGGTCTTCCTTGTCATAGCCTTTCCAGTGTACAAGGAATTCTAAAGCTTGTCCCTTAAGTCTTGAATTGACTATGTAGTCGACTTTGAACTCTGGGATTGCTTCTTGTGTGCCCACAATGGGTCCTGGGGCAACTATGGGTTGATTTTCAAGGCGTTCCTTATAAGGTTTAACCCTTGAGACATTTACAGTAGGGTGAATTTGCAGGGTGGATGGTAGTTTCAAAGTGATGGCATTAGGGCCTGTGAATGATAAGATTTTGTAAGGGCCGATCCATTGCTCTGTGAACTTCTTTGAGGCCCAATTGAGTTTAATGTTCTTGGTAGAAAGCCAGACAATTTCACTGATTTTCATTTCTGGAACCTTGGTGTGGTGTTTATCTGCCTGACGCTTCATTGATTGTTGAGCTTTTTCAAGTGATGCTTTAGCTTGCTCAAGCATATTGGAGAAATCCTGTGCAAAAGCTGAGGAGGTCTCATTCTTGGTGATAATGGGTTCAATTCCCATTCTTGGTTTGTAGGTCTTGGTAACCTCGAACAGTGTCTTTTTTGTGGCTGAATGCTGGCGATTGTTATAAGAGAATTGTGCCAGGGGTAACCATTCGGCCCATTTTTCTTGCTTCTCAGTGGTAAACAGCCTGAGATACTGTTGAAGGTCTTGATTGACCCTTTCTGTCTGTCCATCAGTTTGAGGATGGAATGCCATGGACATATTAAGGTCTATTTTGAGCATTTTGCCCAAATCCTTCATGACTTGTGAAGCGAATTGTGGTCCATGGTCTGAGATAATGGACCTAGGGAGACCATGGTGCTTCCATACATGGTCCCTATATAGCTTTGCTGTTCCAAGAGCTATGATAGTTTTATTGGTGGGGATGAATTCCACCTCTTTTGAGAATCGGTCTACTACAACGAGAACAGCATTGTAGGTGTTGGAAATGGGTAGATCGGTAATGAAGTCTGCAGATATGTCTTTCCATGGTCCTTCAGGAATTGGATTGGGAATCAATTCTCCCTTGGGTGCTTTATTTTCTGGCTTCATTCGTGTGCATCTGTCGCACCTTGAATAATACTCCTTTACTTTGGCTTGAAGGCCATTCCATTGGAAATATTGTTCTATTATTTGCCAGGTTTTTTCTGCACTGCCATGTCCGGCGATTGGAGAATCGTGGTAAAGGATAATAATTTCTTGGTGCAGGTTATCCTTTTGTGGTATGAAAATCCTATCACCAAGATATAGGATTCTGTCTTTATTGAGAAGGTTGGGTTTGTTGTTGCCCTTCCATTCTTCTTGCACTTCTATGATCTTTTCTAGCAACTTCCTTTCTTCCCCTTCGATCATATAGGCTTGTTTGGAATATGCCCTTACTCTATTTTCAGGGATCATTTGGATGCCTTTGTTATCTTCGTCGATGCCAATAGCATGATCCTCTCATTGAGAGAGAGCATCTGCTTTTCCCATTTGGGATCCTGGCTTTTTGACTAAGATGTAATTAAATCGGGATAGCCATTGCGACCATCTTGCTTGATGTTGATTGAGATCTTGCTTAGTCATAAAATATTTGAGGTTTGCATGATCAGTCCACACCTCAAATTCTTCTGCCCCCTCAAGGTAATGTCGCCACTGTTCCAAGGCCAGGATTATGGTGAGCATTTCCTTGTCTGCGATTAGGTAATTTCTCTGCTTGGAGGTCATAGAAGCAGAGGAAAAGGCAACTGGGTGCCACTTGTCTCCTTGCTTTATTGATAGGACCGCCCTGGTAGTGAAGTCGGACTCGTTGGTTTCTAAGCAGAACTCGCTGTTGTTATCTGGGTAGGTGAGTATTGGTGCAGTAGTGAAACATCACTTTAGAGTGTCAAAGGCATTTTGTTGGATAGGTCCCCACTGCCAGGGTTGATCCTTCTTTGTGAGATCATTCAGGGGTTGAGATAATTTGGAGAAATCCTGAATAAATCTTCTATAATAATTTGCAAGTCCAAGGAAACTATGGACTACTTTCATGTTCTTGGGTGTAGGCCAATCTAGTATGGCCTCTACCTTTCCTTTCTCCATTTTAATTCCTTCGGTGTTTACGACCATTCTGAGGAACTCAACTTCCTTTTGCTTAAAAAAGCATTTTTCAGGCTTCAAGAACAAGTCGTGTTCTTTGAGCCTTTTGAGAACTTTGTGGATGATTTTGTCATGTTCTTCTTCATCGTCGGTCTTTGTGAAGATCATTATATCGTCTATGTAGACAATTACAACACCATCCATGTCTGCAAATATTTCATTCATCATTTGCTGGAATGTGGCGGGAGCGTTGCATTGGCCGAAGAACATGACTAATGGCTCGTAAACCCCTGTATGAGAGACAAAGGCAGCCTTCCATTCATCTCCTTCCTTGATTCTGATGTTATTGTAGCCCCATCAAAGGTCTAATTTGGTAAAGAGCTTCACCCCTTGGAGCTTATCCACCAATTGACTAATAAGTGGTAAGAGGTAATTGTTTTTTACTGTCCACTCGTTAAGGTAGCAGTAATCTTGTACCAATCTCTTCTTTCCATCTTTCTTTGGTATGAAGAAGACTGGTGATGTCTGAGGGGAGTGTGACGGTCAAATATAACCCTTTTTTGTCTATTCTTCGACAAAGGATTTTAATTCTTCTATCTTGTCTTTACTCATTGGGAATATTTTTGCCTTTTTTGGTTGAAAGCCAGGCTTCAGCTTTATCTCATGATCCCAGGGTTTCCTTAGTGGTGACTGTTCGGATTCCTTTTTACTAAACACATCCAAAAAGTGGTGATACTCTTTAGGGACCATTTCTTCTAGGGTTGGTTCCTTCTTTTTGGGAACTTCCAGCCCTTTGATGAATCGATGCACAGTCAAGGCATGCTTTAATTCTTCTTCTTCTTCTTTGGCCAGATTAGTTCCTTGATCTGAGAGCATGTAGCATGATCTAGGACAATGTGCCATCTTCACTTCTCCTTTTGTCCAGTCAATGGTTGGGTTATGCTTGGCCAACCATGTATATCTGAGGATCATTGGATTTTTGCCTAGGTTTGTTACTTCTGTGACCAGGCACTCGCGATGTCCTTGGTGATTGAGGATTACCTCCCCTTGGTGTGTGACAGCTCCTGTGGAGTTCTTTGTTCCATCTACATTGAAGATGGGGATTTCTTGGTCCATCTTTTGAAGTGGAAGCTTTACTTCTTCGGCCCATTTCTTATCTATAAAGATTCTGTTTGCACCACTATCTAAGAGGGCCTCACACTGATGCTTCTTGTGCTTGGTAGTGGGATGTGCAATTGAGATATCCATGAGAATCTTGTACTGCACCTTGGTATTCCTTAGGAGGATTTGTTCTGGGAAACTATCCTCATAAATATTTTTTTGTTTTTCTTTGACCGAATTAAGCCTGCATTCCCGTGCAGCAAGCTCCTTTGAAGAACCTTCAGCGCTAAGCACTATATCATAGTTGCTTTGTGGAGACCCGGTCTCTGTTGGTAAGTGAACTCTATAAATAGGACTAGTTGGTTCTGAGTCAGAGGAATAACATGTGGAAGAACTGTCCGAATTGTCATTGGAATCTTGTCCATATTGTACATAAGGAGAAAGAGAAGAGAAACTATTTTTGGTATTTAAGAGTGTTTCTTTCAGCTTCTGAGGTCCCAGATCCCTCAGTTTCCATAGCCTTTTCCTGCCTTCTTCATCTCTGTATCATGCAGGTCAAAGAAATAGGCTTTCATTGCATCATAGTCCATCTCTTTTATAGCCCTTTCTCCTTGGGGCTCTTTCTTCTTCTCCTCTTCCTGCCTCTTTTCTCCTTCCTGTCCCATTGCCCTCACCCTCAGGGGTCGAGAGGCTTCTGTGCTCCTCTTCCTGCAGTTGACCTTGTGTCCTCCACCAAGGAATTTGCACTCAGTGCATTCCTTTTTTGGTTTAGGACAATTTCAGGTGATGTGCCCATCACCAGTGCAGTTGTAGCACTTTGAATTTCTCTGTCTAAGGGCTCCAATGTCCATTGGCTGCCCTTGTCCTCCATATGTCCTTGCTCATCCTTCTTGATGACTGGAGGAGTCATAAGTGTTTCTAGATGATTTTTTTCCTCTTATTTTGAAAGATTCCATGCTGGATCCTTTCTTGAGGATGGTGTCGATGTAATCTTGCACACAGTCCTTCCTAAGATCATTGTAGAATATCTGTTTCATGATCTCCTCACTGACTGCCCCTTCAAGGAGGCGAACCATGTTTGGGTTGTCCTTGGATGGGTCTCCTTTTGTTTCATAGTAGAGTCCCAGCCACCTTGTCAGGAAATTCTGGACGTTTTTGTTTTTGTATTGCTGACATCTGTCTGGTTGGGCTCATGCTTCATCCACCATGTTTCCCGACTTGAATCTCTGATCCATTAAGTCCCAGAGTGCTTCAGGTGATGGCCATGCCACTTCATAGTCCATATACTATGTGAGGAGCTATCTTGCCTATTGTTTAGCTCCATGCCTATCTTTTTCTCCATCCCTTGGCCTTATTCTGGAGAGAATTGCTATTGCTTTATCCTCACTGGTGATGAAGGATTCTTTGTTGCTTTTTAGGTAAACCCCCATTTGCAACTTCCAGCTGTCATATCTTTCTTTTGAACCATCATATATTCCTGGTTCAGGTACTACTTCTACCTTTTTATTAACCTTTACCTCTACATTCCTTGTCTCTTGCACTTCACTGGCCCTTTGCAAGGTTCGGAGTTGGTCCTTGAGGTTATTGATTTGATCAACCAACTCTTGGAGGTGCTCTGCGGTTGCCATTTGTTCATGAGTGGATGTGGGAGGAGATTGGGAGATCTGGTCAGGCAATGAGGGTAGGTCGCCTAGTGGGTTCTCTGATGAATCGTCAGTTTCTGAGTCAACGTGGGGGCACAGGTTCCTGTAGGGGTACCGCAATGTGATGATCTTCTTCTGGAACCAGAGTTTCTTCCAGTTTGAGAGATGGAGAGGGAGAGGGTGTGTGAAGGTTTCTTAAAGCTATTAAGCCTTCCCTTAGTTCTGCTAGTAGTTTGACTTCTCTTTGTAGATGAAGTCAGGGGTCTTCATGTAACTGTACTTGTAGAACTCTTACTCTAAAGGCAAGAGCTTGGTCTTCTGGGATGCCGTGTGCTTCCAGAAGTTCTTGGTCAAATGGTTTGTTGTCCCTTATCCTATCTAGGAGGTAGGGGAGGTGTCATATCCATGACATTCCATCTGTCTCCACCTCCTCCAGCCTCATCTTCAGCCATCTCCAGCCACCTCCGCCGCCCTCAGTCCACCTCCGCTTCCTCCATGCTCAGAGCTCCGCTCCTCTGCTCCAGACCATGGCTGTGCTCGTACAGGGACTCAGCTAACCTCGGACCTGGATACCTTTCATACACATTCCATTTGTACACCTCTTTGCTTCCCTCATCCCTTCTTGGTCCCTTATAAACCCTGGATATTATCTCATTATTCCCTGACATTCTTGATGTCCCTATTTACCCTCTAGTATAAAACCTCTGTATCTCTGTTGTGTAACCTTAGCATGAATATCAACTAAGTCACCCCTCCTAATTCTCATCGTGATCTCCCCCTCCTGTCGGACCTCCACTCCTCCAAAATATGAGGACATGGACCTGTTCAAGGGCACAACACATAAGTCCTCTGCCAATGTCCTTCCCTATGCAACTCGCTCCGACACCTCCGCTCTGGACTTTGGTCCAACTCTGAGATGAACATCGTCGACCACCCCTCAGCACCTCCAGATCTCCGATCAGACTTGAGTCTGGAGAGACTGGACTTAACAGGAGGAAATCATGGTGTTCGAAGATGTTCACCAGTGGTTCTGGTGTTGGGGTTCAGTAGAGGTACTCATTGTCCTCTCTTGGGTCATACTGGATGAAGCATAATTCGTCTTCCCTCTAATAGTCACTATAGGATGTGGATTTGTGTCATCCGATTGGATATTGGTCTTCTGATAAGACTCTTTCATCTGGGGTACTTGCTCTTGTCTGGGCTAGTTCCCCATTCCAAAAGCAGTACTGTCCTGCTTGGTCGATATACCTGTTATTTGGATTGAAAGAGAATTCTCTTCAGTGTGGGAAGTTATTCCTGAAGATGGTCTCTTCCAAGGTGAGGCGAACCTTGAACTCTTCAGCTTTGAGGAAAGGGTGGTTCAGGAACATCCAAAATTCTTAAAGAAGCATGGACCTTGGTCAACACCAGCTTCTACTCAATCGGGACAATAGCCTCCTCGACTCGAGTCTTTGAAAACATAGGGTAAGTTGGGCTGGTGGGCACAAGACCACTCTTACATCAGTTTTCCAACTGCATACTAGTAATTCTATAAGAAATGTGTCTCACATGGACACAGGCCCAGGCTCCTTTGAAAGTAGAATATGCTGAGGCAGTGTTTAAACTGATTAAGGGCTCTCAAGCCCACCCCTTGACAGTGCCTTAAGGTGCAACTGCCATTCACTTGCTTATGGCGAGGGTATACATAAAAGTGAAGAGTGCACAAGTGCATGGGTGAAGATGTGAAGTGGTAAAGTAGGTCCCTTTACCCCTAGGGTCTGGGGTTGTCACAAATGATGGTGAGATAATGAGATAGAATGGTAGGGAAAGTGAGTACAGTCAAGTCCTAATGTTGGCAACCTACACCACTTAAGGCTTTGGCTACCACTCAATAGGCTTGCTAGAGATCAAGAGGATGATGTGGGGAATCAACCAGGACTTGACTGAAGTCCAGTTGTCATTTGAATTCAGAATATATACTACTACAGATGTTTAGGGCAAGTCTGGGAATACTGACTAATATACTACATTATTAGTGATGTTATAGGTCTAGACTATCAGTAATTAAGCAAGCATGGGAGATAAGAGTCTAGAATGAATGGAGATTAATAAAGTGAGTGTGATGAAAGTGAAAGGGAATGATCAAGACTTGATCATGTGATAGTTCCCATGGTCACATGCAAGTGATCATGTGACTTGATAAGATAAGATAAGCGGTGAAATCGTAACAACTACCTCTGGTTTGCATCACCTCCACCTGCCACTATAACTAAACTGGGACTGTGTATCACTGCCAAACCGAAATCCTATGACGGTGATAAGAAAAAGTTCATCACCTGGTGGAGGATGTTAGAACTCTATCTAGCTGGGTTTGAGACAGAACCTCCAGATCAAGTCAAAATTATAATAACCCTATTGTAGATGAAAACCAGTGCCACTGGGAGGTTTGCAGACCTCTTTGTCCAGCAAGAACGCATCAATCTTGTATCCTGGAAAGGATTTGTCAAGGAAGCAAAAGAAAATTTCCAACCTCTGACATTACATTGAGATGCAGAGCAGGCACTCTCATGTCTCCGCCAAGGATGAGAACAGACAGTTCAAGACTTCTTCATTCAATTCTGGCATCTTATGCTCGAAGCAGAGTACAGTGAACACTCAAGTGGCATGGGGTGTGTCCTGGTCAATCAGATTAGGAAAGCTATCCACAACAATGTAGTGGAATATGTCAAACGAAATCAATTGGCTCTACTTTGAAGCAACTCTCTTTGACAGTGGCAAAAGGCTCTAGAAGAGGCTGATGGAATATTGAAGGAAATATATATGCAAAAGAAAGAGCAAGCAGGGACTTTCCCTATCGCTCAACCACCATACTGACAACATCTGGCCACTGCACCATCTGCACCAGCTGTTGGATCCTCTAGTGTTCTGCCACCAGCACCAAAACCTGCTGCCATTACTATGCCAGGGGTCTACCCTGGCGCAGGTCAGCCAATGGACCTAGACACAGCTTGTGCCCAAAACAAGTGCTGCAAATGTGGAGATCCCTGGCCATATCCAAAACACCCTCCAGCATGGCAATGACATCCACAAACACAATGCATCCACTTCCTAGGAAGAGAGTTGGAATTGGAGGATGAGAAATGATTTGAAGAAATGATGTGAAGGGTCATCCAAGAGTCAGGTTTTGGAAAGGAGTAGTAGATAGTTGTCATCCTACTACTTAAAATGTAACTCATGCAAATCAATTTGCTGTTCTCAAAACACAAGAGTCCAAAACCAACAAAAGAGAAGCTGGATCAGCTGCCAAAATACCAATCTATATTTATGAGGATCCCCCAAAAATATTAAAAAGCAAAAAAAAGAAGAGAGAAACCTCAAATCAGGAGACATTTATTGTACACTCACCTCCTGATTTCATGGCCAAGAAATCTAAAAAAAGAACTTGGCTAAACATAATTGACCCATGGACTATCAGCTGGATCAAAGCTATGGTCGACAATGCCAAGGATGCAGTAGGGCTCTCCCACCTATGAACATTTGTTCATGAAAGCAGACAAGTAGAGGTGACACCCCAACTGCTGCATCAACTCCAATTAATGACTAACAAAGATGCACATTTTGTCCTGAGAGAAATACAACACAAACCAAGGTATATCTTGAGGAGTCAGCGATCCACTCAATCCACCCTCAAGGTACAAACTGAGATTACACTACCAGACCAGTTGAAGATCTCAGCACAAGCTCTCATCGATTCAGGGTGCACTGGATCAGTCATTGATTCATCATTTATCCAAAAGCACAATATCCCCATGCACAGATTGCCTTGTGCAATGCCAGTCTATAACACTGATGGGACTACAAACACAGAAGGACAACTCACTCACTTTGTCGTACTACCAGTAAAAATAAAAGAAAGAAGTGAAATCCTTACCTTAGCCATCACCACAATCAAATTGCACCCAATCTTCTTCAGATATGACTGGCTACATCAGCCCAATCCTGTCATAGACTGGAAGAATGGAAGTATCAAGTTTGTCATCAATCCTCCCATTCCACCAGTCAACAACAAAGAGGAACAAGATGAGAAATTGCTGGAAGGGGAATGGCTTTTTAAGCTAGATATAAATGCTTACCTCAGAAATGTGTCAACAGATGTCATGGCAGAAGTGAATTTAAAAAAGACAAAAAAATCTTTTGAAGAAATTGTCCTTGAATCTTACCATGACTATAGAGATGTATTTGCTAAAGAATCATTTGACGAATTACCACTGTCGCAACCCTGGGATCATGCCATAGAACTTCTGCTGGGTGATCACATCATCGATTGTAAAACCTACAACCTTACCCTGGCAGAACAAAAAGAGCTAGACACATTCTTGGAGGAAAATCTAAAATCTGGATGAATCTGGCCATCAAAATCTCCTTTTGCATCTGCTTTCTTCTTTGTAAAAAAGAAAGACAGACACCTACACCCTGTACATGACTACCACAAGCTGAACAACATTACTATAAAAAATTGCTACCCACTTCCTTTGATCAATGAACTAGTGGATAAACTCAAAGGGGCAAAATATTTTACTAAGCTTAATGTCTGATGGGGGTATAATAATATTTGAATGAAGGAAGGAGATGAATGGAAGGCCACCTTCTGAACCAATCAAGGACTTTTTGAGCTGCTAGTCATGTTTTTCAGGTTAACTAATTCACTGGCAACTTTCCAAACAATGATGAATCATATCTTTTGAGATCTGATCAACAAAGGATGAGTCATTGTTTACATGAACAATATCATGGTTTTTACTAAGACCTTACAAGAATATTGTGAAATCATCTGTCAAGTCCTCAATATTCTACACTGGCATAAACTTTTCCTTAAACCTAAAAAATGTGAATTTGAGGCAGGAGAGACCAAATACCTAGGTCTAGTGGTTTCTGAGGGGACCATTAAGATGGACCCCCTCAAAATCAAAGCCATTACAGAATGGCCAGTTTCTACTACCAGAAAAGAAGTCAGAGCATATCTGGGGTTCCTCAACTTTTATCATTGTTTCATTAAAGGGTTTGCACAACTAGCCCAACCCTTAAATGCTCTTACTTCAGACAAAAAAGACTTCATATGGACTGATGACTATCAACAAGCCTACAAAACTTTGAAAACCACAATAACCACAGCTCCATTCCTCTGTCTCCCAACAGACAATGGAATTTTTAAGATCGAAACTGATGGATCAGGTATTGGCATTGGCAGAATCCTCTCACAAGAGCAGGATGGCATTTACTACCCTATTGCATTTTACAGTAGAGGATTGAATTCTGCAGAATGGAACTACCATGTGGCTGACCTTGAGACTCTTGCCATCATTGAATGCCTTCAGGAATGGCACCACTACCTCCTTGATGCTGTTCACCCATTCCATGTATGGTTTGACCATAAGAATCTCAAATTTTATTGTCAACCCCAGGACCTGTCTCACTGCAAAGCCTGTTGGCAACATCTTATCCAACAGTACCATTTCTCCATTCAACATTGCCTTGGAAAATCCAACCCCACAGATCCTCTGTCCCAGAGGCCTGACTTTGCAAAGGGGATAGAATCTGACAACAAACATCAAATTCTCCTCCCTGGCCACCTTTTTGTCAATCAGACAACCATGCAATCAATAATCCACCTACCATATAGTAATGAATCAGTCTTTGATGTAGTACAAAAACAACAGTACAAAAGAGAGCGCTATGCAAAAGAAGAATTAGCAAGGAAAAATCAGAAGTGGGAGGAGAAATCTGGGATCTTATATTGGCAAGAACGTCTTTATATCCCAATTGATGCAACCTTGCGAGAATGAATTATTAGGGAAAATCATGATCATCCTCTCGCAGGACATCCTGGAATAAGATGAACTTGTGACCTCATCATAACCAAATTCTATTGGCCCTCTATCAGGAAGGATGTCAAAAGATATGTCAAAGGATATGACACTTGTCAAAAGACAAAAACCCATCATACTCCCCCTAAAACTCCTCTCCATCCTAATGAAGTCCCTTCCAACCCATGGGAAATCATATCAGTTGACATTATAGGTCCACTACCTCCATCTGAAGGATGCAATGCAGTATTAGTAGTTGTGGATCGATTAACCAAGATGACACATCTATTCCCAGTAGACATGACTATATCCTCGAAAGGAATAGCTACAATCTTCTGTGATCAAATCTTTAAGCTACACAGCACTCCTCAGAAAGTCACCTCCAACAGAAGATTACAATTTGTATTGACTTTCATGACAAACCTATATGCATTACTCAAAATTGAGGGAAATCCATCAACTGCCTACCATCCCAAAATGGATGGTCAGATGAAACAGATGAATGCAGAAGTCAAACAATATCTCAGACTCTATTATAATCATTGACAAACAGATTGGAAAGACTGGCTTTCTCTCACTGAGTTCACAATCAACAGACGACACAATGATTCCACAGGATCTTCACCTTTCATGCTCAACTATAGACAAGAACCTCTTATCAATTCGGATATGAGGGTACAAGTTTGTAATGATGCAGCAAAGGATTTCGTTGAATCTATGAGGAAGATCAGAGAAGAGGCATCTGCTGCTCTTGAAAGAGCTAAAGCAGATATGAAGAGGTTTCATGATAGACATGTGAAGGATAGACCAGAATACAAACGGGGAGATCTTGTGCTAGTGAAAGCTACCCATATTCACACTGATAGACCCTCTCTGTCATATCTGTGCCAAACCAGCCATCTCCGCCTCCTCTGGCCCCTTCTCCGACCATCTCTGGTCTCCTCCATCCCCCTCTAGTCCACCTCCATCTTCACCATGCACAGAGCCCCTCAGAGCTCTGCTCCTCCAATTGGACCTGCAGCTGTGCTCGCTTGGAATCACCCAGACCATTATCTCCATTTGTTATTCCTTTTGTTCTTTCGT
>JBBPKI010001291.1:0-13511 GCA_038089155.1 Nevesoporus exiguus
GTCGGCGTTTTTGAGACATCATCTGGTAGGTCGCGCACGTCGTCATTTCACGCGTGCGCTCTGGGTTGACGTCGTTTGGTTTGGATATAGCGGAAACAGAACGAGAACGCGTCGGGCGAACGGGGGGAGCCGTGAGGATCGGGATATGTTGGCGGGCGGTATGGGGTCGGCGGGCGTGGCGTCGTCGTGGGTTACTGTGATGGAATGCAGGGTTGCGGGTTGATGTATTTGATCACATTGCTGAGATGGACCGAATTCGTGGACTGCCAACCCAGTACTGGGCGGGTTTCCGGGAGATCGTTTCAATATACATACATATGATTGCATCGACCAGGAGACATGTTTCGGAGTGGGATCTTATGGTGGGGTATGCAACAGCTCATCATAGACGCCATCCGACTCTGCCAGACTAGTATCGAAGGAATACGGCCTCTGAGACGCGTGACAAGTTATCGAGAGGGCGGAGGCAACGGAAAGCGAACTCGATAAATGGATAGAGCCCACGTGTGTGTCGACTCGAGTGTTGAAGGTAGATATAACGACAAAAGCCTGCTCGCTTCAGTCATTACAAGGAGGCAATAGACGTCGAGGTGGCAGGTCACCCCACGAGTGCCAACAATATGGACGAGATGTCATATCAAGCGAGGCGTTCTTGGGTACAAGGCCTGGGCGTGAGCGTGGGTCGAACAGCAAGAAGCGCTCGGGTCATGGGTCTAGCATTGGTCGTCGCAAAGGTAATACAGCTAAAAGGGATAAAGTGCCCGCTCGACGTCAGTCGAGCAGACAGCCAAAAAATGAAGAACACATATGATCATACGTCCCCAGCACCACAGCCTGACACGAGCACGGACGTACCGCGCTTGCTAGCCCAATTAGACGATAGAACACAGGTATGAACTGGTGACCTGTCTGTGAGCTGAAAAGTCGACAGATCCAAACCGGTACACACCGGAAAGTCATTCAGGCATGCCCGTTCGCAGCATCTGCGACCCTTCTCTCAACATCGAGCCAACGCTCTCTGTATACCACCCAGTCCGGAGATGTTACTAATCCTTGGTCACCCCAAGCATATACCTCAAGGAGGTCGTACCCGAAACCAGTAAAGAAAGCGGCTATGGCCGGCACAGATTCTGCTTCAATGATTGAGTCCACAGCGTTGAGGAACAAATAGTCCGGTGACTTCAACTTGAGACTCGCGAAAGTTCCACTTGGAGGCGATTCTGTATAGCCGCGCACATCCATGGCAAGGGCGATCCGGTTGAGCGACGGACATTTCTGCAAGAGTCCCAGCAGTCCACTTGGGGTGATCCCACCTTGCGTATTCCAACCCCAAGATGCGTTTATCATGAATTCTTCCAAGTACGGCCATGCCGATGCCAGTGCCAGCAAATCATTGTCCGTCAGGCCCACATTCCACGGGATATCGATGTATATAGAACGGAGATTGCTGAATGCCTTACATATCTGCAAGTTGTTCAAGCCGAGTATGAGGTCCTCCATGCGGAGAACATCAACAAAGGGATGATAGATAGATAGATCCTCGATGGTGGCACCAGCACCGGATGTCTGAAGTGCGGCAAAGAAGCTTGTCAATTCCCTCCCGGAAGGGCGGCTGTCAGTGACTGTACCAAAAACAGTGACGACAGGGAGTCGGGTCCAAGAAAGTAATCGTGAAGTTGCTTCCCAGGATGCAAAGCACACGACAAAGCGTCGCAGACTAGGGAAGAAAAGAGGCGAGTCGGGTTTCGGGAGAGTAGGATCGACAAAGAAGCTGAGCACTGTCAACCCAGGCACCTGGGACAAATGCACCAGAGCATTCATGCCCAATGGAATATCATAACACTTCACGACCTGGAGATTTCGCCAACGGCAGATGCAGCTGGAAACAAGCTTGCTGAATGAGACATCGGTCTCCTCCACGGAAAGCGAAACGGTTCTGATATGTGGGGAAGATTCGGGAAGTGAAGCAAGGGAATCTTGAAACCAGCGTGGCTGCTGCAACTCGACTTCGAGTGAAGTCAAGGATGGAAAAGGAATGTCCAACAAGTGCATAGGTTCAGTTCTATATTCGCAAAACAGAGAGCGGAGATTCGGGAAGAGTGGCTCGGTGGTAGAAGGATTTGTGAGGATTTTCGAAGATTTCTTATTGAGTCCCATTCTGAAGTCTCGTACAAATCGGATGCGACGTGTGTAGCTCCGAATGTTATCCCACTCTGACGCCGTAAGCGCTCTTTCAAGCAAATGCTATTTTGTATAATGGATGGATTAAAATGAAAGATATTGATCGTTAGTCTCTCGCGATAAGTACTCGAAACAGCCTACCTCCGAGTCGTCCGGGGTCTGTGCGGGAGATGCTGGTAGAACATATTCCGTCAGAGGGCATAGGCTATCGAGCACATCCCAGAGTACATCTAGCGCTGGGTCTTTGAATGCACGACATGTTCTAGCCAGACGTGCCAGTGCGACTGATCCGGTTTCTTCGCCTCGCCAATTGCAGTGACCGAAAATATTCGAGAAGATCTCCTGTACTTCCAGCGCGTGATGCATTCTCCAACGATCGAGGCCGGGGTCAGAACGGAAAGTGCGGGAACACGGAAAGAGGTCCGAGTTGAGGTGTGAGCCTGGTAGTGCACTTTAAAGATGTACATATTCGTACTATAGTGATGTGAACAAGCTTACTATTTAGTCCTTGGACACCACACTGTACTTTCGTTGGTGTGTAGCCTCCGCAGACTATGTAAGTTCGCTCTCTCACCGCGCTGGCCTCATTCTGCTCAGCACCTGATGGATCACACACTTCAGATATGGTAACCCTTTCTAATATTTCTGAAACTGTTGCTTGCACGGTCGTAGAATCGTGTATCTCACTCTAAAAGCCAACTTGCCTGATCTAGCCGCCCGGACCGGAGTGCGTCGCGGGTTCCAAGAGTCGGCATTAAATGTACTCTATTGAGCATCCTTCGACCATGCCTGGGTTGACTCGGCTTAAGTTCAGGCTAGCCGTATCAGGCGCACTTTCTTTTTCTCCAACTTGAATCTTGTGGAGTTACGTTCTGGATCATTGATTTTTTATTTCGCGGTTGGTCTTCAAGATTCGACTGCCTGTGGTTATGAGTATTGCTTCTTTTATTGACAAGTATTCTTCCAGATTAGACCTCACCTCCATAACCAATCTTCAAACATGCGTTGTCAGTCGCACCATCCGGGAAATGCTGGTATCGGCGTACCCCCACTTGAAGAAGTTGGACATGCCAGTGAACTCGACCTGGGGTTGGAACTTGGCCGACAGCATCACACCGACAGACTGCTGTAGTTCCTTCAGGTAGCCCAGTCACTCTGCTCGACTGTCCTCACCGCCGACACGCGCGGTCACTTTGAATCTAAATTAATCCAGTCACCCAAGAATTTGGACTGACTCTACCACCCTCTTTTTTGATCGACATCGTCGGTTCCGTCATTGAAGACAAAGCTATTCTTGTCTTTATTACTTTCCTCGCTGGGCTAGTGTCTTCATGTCGCTCTATCGTGCCCTTTCGTGCTTGGAGTGAGAGCTCCATGGTGGACTCACCGAATTTTTCGGTACATAGGGATTCAGTGTCAAATGGAACGTGGACCTGACAGACCAGCAACCCGCTCACGTTGTCATCTACATTGCCCCGCTTGGAAATGCTCAGCCTCGGCTCGGATTGCGGATGGAACACTCCGCGTGGAACCACCCTAAACGGACTAGTGTAGCTCCTGCTGACGTACTAGTCACTTGTTGCTCTTGTCGTCAACATGCGGGGTTATACTGAGCTGTCTCAACCTCCGAAGGGCGCAAGTACTGACATTGCTATCATCAACTCCGTCATCGAAGCTGCTCTCGCCATCGCCGCTTTCTTTGCTGACATAATTTCCAGTTGGCATGACATGTGCAGACTGGTCGAAGATATGGTTTAGTCAGTGTTGCATTCTTGAATTATGAATAACTTGAGGACATACGTGTCATTTTTACAAGACCCGACGTTCTACACCATATTTATCTGAGTATGGGTGACAGAGCTCCGCAATTCAATGCAATGCAAAACGCTACGGGGTGTATCTCGTTCCAGTTGGTGGTCGCCACATTTTCTGGTTTGGACATGTAATGAGGGTAAGACTATCTGTAAGATATGCTAGTTAATATATGTATGCTCTGACTATCAAAGCTGATAGAAGCCTACGAAGATGGTTGTGACCTTTATAAACGGAAACTTACCGCCGAGTTCTTCCTCGCAGGCAGTCCACAGGGTGTTACACCACGCCTTGAGAGTGGAAAGCAATGTTTGAGTTGCATCCACCCTTTCGTTGAGTCGCTAACGGTAGATGGTAGTCGCAAGAGCTGCAAACAGAATAAACGAGTCATCCCTTTGCGTAAGTATGAGTGGTACACAGGGTGAGTTGAAATTCATGCTTGCGCATGGTAGCGAAGAACAGGGGATAGCTATTAAGTGTTTCTTCCCGGGTGTGTTTTATATGCACACCATATATGAGACAACCCACTGAGTTGGTCCATGATGCATGAGTTTTACCATGTGTGGCCTACGACCGTAAAAATGATCTTCAAGCATCTGCAAGAGGACCAAGCTGGAAGCTACTCATGTCCGTGGTCCACTCCGGGCATCAGATGCTGCATCACCTACCGGCGTGCCATGCATTCCATTGCATCCCTGTCGCTTTGGCTGAAAATCAATTCTCAGAGGCTTGATGCACCTTGCTCACTTCTCAAGTTACCAAACCATGGATTCAGAACACCAGAGAAGGTGGTGTTTCCCACAAGAAGATTCTGGGGCCGATGTGCTACAAGTTGTACCCGGTATCCGGGAAAGTGAGGAAGGGTTATCACATAGAAGAGATCACAGTACCCTAGCCTAGGCTGGTTTATCATGAAATCAGGGAGAACAAAGACGTACATTTCACTGATTGGCGAGATCACGACACCCCGAGTATTGGAGTTGACACAAATTGAAAGCTACTCGCTCAGCGGCTCTGCTAGCTACTTGTTAATTATGCTCAGGAGGCTTGTTTGTTTGTGCGCATTGTAGTCGCATTGCACATTGAAATATTAAAGACCGAGTTCGCTCACTGCCACCGTCACGAGAATGCATCGCGCACTTGAAATACAAGAGATTCTTCTGAGTATCATTGCTCTCTGCTATTCATCTCGTACGCAGAGCCATACTTCCGATCTGGCATCTCTGGCTAGAACATGCCGTGCATTCAAAGAGCCAGCATTGGATGCACTCTGGGAAAAGTTGGACAGCTTGTCACCCCTGGCACGATGTATTCCTGAAGCTTCATCTCGAGCAGATAGGGCAGTAAGGCACTTCCGAACACTATGAGTTATACTTGGTCTAATGATCTTTGTCTCCCGCCATTCCGCTCAGAAGTCGTATTCGCTTGACAGACCACTTTCGCAGGCCGAGTGGGCTGTCCTCCGGGGTTATGCACGCCGCATCCGATACATGACGATAAGCGTTCACATGATCAGACTTGACGAAAAGTTCATCGAAGCCCTCTCAAGCCCTCCTACCACCAAGCCACTCTTCCAGAACCTGCGCTATCTGCATTGCCTATCTGCAGATAAACTTGTGCCACTGTTGTACAAGCCCCTCCCGTCCCTAATTTCTCTTAATCTGGTGTTTGCGAATAGTTCCGTACTGCAGGATTTTCTCAAGTCATCTCCCAGCTTTTCCCCAAATTTCAGGAAACTTACCCTTCGTTTGCCAAGGGCTCCAGCTACAGTCAACAAGATTAGTTTCGAATGTGTCTGCCGATGGCAAAACCTCGAGGCTCTGGTTTGCCCTCTTGTTGCCTTGGATGTAGGCGTACTTGTGCATCTGTCCCGCATACCTGCGTTGACTCGACTCGTCTTCAATGTGGATGCTACGCTACTGGTTTCGGATTCACCTCTTCTCTTCTCCAACTTGCAGATTGCAGCATTATACTCCACATCATTGAAACAAATTTCCCCCTTGCTCTTCAAGGTTCGATTGCCTGCTGTCACGGATTTAATTGCCACTATTTGCAACTGTCCTTCCAGACAGGACCTGACCTCTTTCTTCGCCAGTATTCAGACTTCTGGTGCTGGTGACACCATTCAGGCGCTGCAGTTGGATCAGCCGACATATCTTCATTATGATCGTGGCCAGGAAACCCCCTTACTTGGCCTGGACAATTTACGGCCATGTATGACATTCACAAATCTACGTCGGATAGAAGTCAACATCTTATGGGACGTGGACTTGACGGACGGCAACTTGGTCACGTTGGCATCCGCATGGCCCAGGCTAGAAGTGTTCGACATAAATCCGAGATGTGGCTGGAACACGCCAGCTGGGATCGCACCAAGTGAACTAGTACAGCTTCTGCGGACGTGTCCATCACTCGGTCATATTGCCCTTGCTATTGATACGCGAGGTTATGCTAATTTACCTCAACTCGGGTCGCTGGAGAGTGTTGAACGAACATTGACACGCCCGTTATGCATTGATGCTCTCGACTCAATTATCGAGAAAGAAGCCGTGCCAGCCGTCGCTACGTTCTTTGCTGGTATAGCAACTTCGACACGCTCCGATCCTTCTTTCGAGCTTTCTGCTTGGAACGTTGGAGCAATTATGTCGCATCCAAATTATGGATTGTACAGCGCCCGTTGGCATGATGTGTGTAGACTGGTCAAGGATGCAGTCGGTCCACGACTTTTAGGTATGTACCTCCTTTGCGAAGGTGGTGACATTCAACTTAGTCTATGAATAAGGGTGATACCATTGGGGGTTGCTGGAACAAAGCACGGGGGTGAACCTAGGCAAGAATCGGGCATGTCCCAATAGAACTGATATTGGGATGGTGGGAGGTAGGTGAGAGGATGTACATCTGTAAAATACGAAGATTACACTTCGCGTTATCAAGGCCTGTGTCTGTAGGATATTTTTGACCATATTGTATCGATGAAGTGTATCTACCGCTGAGCTGTTGACATGGTGCGGGCATGGCAAGGGCTCAGCTGATTACAAGAAAGACTTATTTCTCTGTGTGATAGCACATTAGGATGAATTCGGGTGCTTATCAATCTATACCCGCTCAGTACGATGAAGGTCAGGAAAGGAAAATAAAAAGTCATAAAGCAAATAGAATACACTATCATGCCAAGATGGCCACACGGATTGGGGAGTGTGACCATCAAGCCTCTCAAAGCTCTCCCCTGAGGTCAGGTTTCCCCTTGAGCCAGGCTTAGCGGTGCGTTGTGGACAGTATCATGCATCGTGTTTGCTCGCGGGGCATGGTCTTCTAGACGCCAGATGCCAATAGGGTGTCCTGCTGGAAGAGGTATCCATGGCTCCTGAGAGAACCAAAAACTGAGAAGAGATCATATGGGATGTCCACCGGCCGGGTCTAGGTTCCCGGTCTAGGCGTGTGGGTTCATGACATATCACATTATGGGCGGTTGGAATCCCCCGTTCCTGGAGGAAGCTGAAAAGTAGTAGAAACGAGTGAATTATGAAACAGTACCAGAGAGGCTCAACCAAGTCAATCGTCGAATCGTGGAGACCAGAACATTCGAGAGAAAGCTATCACAATTCGCGCTACCTTGCCGTGGTACAGTAATGCAACTTATGAATCTTGCTTTGAACCATGCACGGCGACGGATACATTATTGGAATGTGCCGACCTAGTATAAGGACTGTAAGGACTCCAGTCGAGTAGGTAAGAGACTGGAGGAAAGACGAACGGGAGCGCGGTGTATGACGCAACGCGACGCGGTGTCCGAAAAGGGAAATGTAATTTGTAGTAACATAGACTATGGTACGGGTATAACGGCGGGCTGTTCTCCAACATACATAAACGCGCTCTGTATCACACAATCCGAGCCAATGCCCATCACAGTCATATGCATGAAAGCCTTGTGACATGCGCCAAGGAATGATGCTGTGTCTTGTCTGCGATATCCTCTTTGTCTACACGTTGTGGCTGCTAGTTCCAGGAAAGAAGGAAGGGTAAACTAAGTTATGGTTTGGGTTGGGCGAAAAGCAGTATGCTTTCCCAGATCGAAACTGGGTCCGATCCGGGCGGGCGCGAGCTGCGGAGGCGGGCCTGGTACCACAGCAGCGGAAGTCAACGTTGACAGGAGTCGAGTAATGCAGCGCAGGACGATGAGCCGGTTGTGCGTGGAGATCATACGCCACCTGCAAAAAGAATGCATCGGAAACTACGAAGGAAAGGGTGCCTTGTAGAGCTACTCCAAGTCCACTTCTCACGCGTTCAGAGTCGGGCTTGGCTTAGGCCACCAACTAGCTTGTTTGTCAACGTTGCATTCAACCCGTGGTGCCATTCCGTTGTGGTTGGTCCTGGCACTTGGTTCACCCCTGCTACTGCATAATGCACCACGCACTCAAGATACATGAGATTCTTTCGAATATCTCTGCTCTCTGTTGTCTACCTAGAGCGCCAAGCAATACTTCTGATCTAGCGTCTCTAGCTAGAACCTGTCGCGCATTCAAAGAGCTGGCGCTGGATGTACTTTGGGAAGACTTGGATGACCTATCACCACTAGTACGATGTCTTCCCGAGGCATGTTGCAAAGTACTCTTAGACGAGGTAAGGTAGCTTCGAACATTCGATACGCTTTGTTTAATAGTGCAAATATCTCACTTTTCTCCCAGTTCGTGGATCTGTATTTGTTTAGCAGACCACCTACACAGTCCGAGTGGGATATCCTGCTAAGCCACGTACGTCGCACCCGATTCTCATTGAATTTCGGTGGAACCAGAATTAACAAGGAATCCCTCGAAATCCTCTCGAACCATCCCTCCACTGAGCCACTCTTCTCGAACCTACGCTACCTGCATTGCAATTACACAGAAGAAACTGCGTCTCCGTTCCACATTTCCTTTCCGTCCTTTACTTCCCTTGATCTTACGTTTGCAGATGGTTCTGTATTGCGAGATAATCTCCAGTTGGCTCCAGATTTCTCCAAGGATCTGAGCATACTTAGCATCCATTTGCGAAACCATGGGCCCACACCTACCAGAGTCAAATTCAAACATGTCTGCAAATGGAAGAACATCCAGGCTCTGGTTTGTCTTCCTATTGTCTTGGATGCGGGCACTCTTGCGCAACTGTCTCACCTACCTGCCTTGACTATGCTCGCCTTCAGGCCGAGTGGTACATTTCAAGATTCAGAACTCCCTCTTCTTTTTCCTACCTTGCACCCTATGAATTTACTTTCCAACTTGCTGAAAGCAATCTCAAGGTTACTCTCCTAGATTCGACTACCTTCCGTCACGGGTTTTACCGCCATAATTGGTAACTCTCCTGCCGAACAAGATCTCACCTCCTTTCCGTCTAATATCCATACATCTGGTGTTAGTCCCGCCCTACTTGAATGTTGATCGCGAGCTGGAGCCTCCAAAACTCGGCTCGAGCAGCTTGCGGTCATGTATGGCGTTCAGCAATCTCCGTCGCTTTGACCTCAGCATTTCATGGGATGTAAATTTGGTGGACAGCGACCTACTATCATTGGTGATAGCATGGCCTCACCTGGAACAACTCTGTATAAGCACTGGCTGGAATTGGAATATGTCAGGTGGGATCACACCGAACGGACTAGCACAGCCCCTGCAGACTTGTAGGTCGCTCATCCAAATCGCAGTTCGCCTCGACATGCGGGGTTACACCCAAGTGGCCCCGGGTCATGCCCCAGGGGGCCTCAGGCTGTCGTTACGGCCCCAGTTTTGGATCAATCCTTGGCTCTGTCATCGATGCAGAATGTGTTCCGGCCGTCGCTGCTTTCTTTGCTAGCATCGTGCCTTCCTTCGTCTTTAACATGGATGCCGGGTACCTAGTGGTGTGAACATGGTGGTTCCCCCAGGCTGGGATGAATTTCACAACCGCTGGGCTGATGTATATCAACAGGCCAATCAGGCTATCAGGCAGCGCTCTTGAACCACGTGTGGTATGTATAGTCCTATTACAAGTCGCGTGCATTCCATTAACAGCACAACAGCTCAATGATACTTATTCAAGAACACAGAGGGATCAGATCGACATTTTGATGACAATCGGTGTAGTCGCCACATTTTCCAGTGGAGTGAGTAGAGGGGGATGAGATCACGAAATTGGCGCATATTTACTTGTTCCTGTTGTCAAGACTGATGGGAACACACAGAGGTGGCATTTTGTGTCATACTGGGGTGAGCATGGTCATGTATAACCAGACGTGAGTGGTGTTTGAGACCTGCTTGAGCAACTTCAATGGCAAAACTCTACGCACAATTAGCACGCAAATGTCACCAGACACGATTTTTATGGACTCGCGTGTAGCCACTGCTGATGGTTGCCCCATCAGAGTCACGGTGCTTGGAAATTGGGGCAAGCAATCGTCAGCGTCATGCATGTGGCAACAACTCTAAAGGTGGCGGAAGGCAAGCCCGCATGGAATCACCTCCGCTTCCAGGGAGCGTGTCAGTTGACGGGCGATAGCTGTCTTCTAGCTCAGCACTATAGTGAGTAAGACCCACGGTTTGCAGACACCACTTGAACGAGGAAGCAAGTACCAGACGTGGAACATTGTCATCGGTGACGCAAGCTTCTCACATCCACGGCCATATCTCCAAGCTGCGATACGGTTCGCAACAGGATTACCGATAACCCGACCGACCCTCCAGAAGTGGTTACGTTCAAGGCTTGAAGTGATGAAAATCTCATAATGCATATTAGTATCAGGTACACGAGCCCCCGGCAGGAGAGCGTGGTCTAGTAATGTCCCTTAGTAAAATTCCGGACGCATAATGAGCATTCTTAAATAAATGCCGACTGCGCCGGGGAAGCTGCAATCATGGCGTTGGTCAGCAAGAAACGACGTCTACAGTGTACGAACGAGCAGGAAGGTCTCCCACCTTACAAACCACATTCAGAGCCTCGTTCATCAACACGCCGACATCGCTCGGTGCTGATTAATGGTCTTCTGAATCATGTCTCCATAAATTGTGCTAGCATGGAAGTCAAGCAACCCCCAGAACTATCGCACAAGACCTGTACCCAATCATCACCCTTTCCATCTAGCAGTAACCATGACTTCTAAAGAGCAGACGCCCGCACTGTTCAAGCCTATCAAGGTTGGCCAGCTCACGCTTCAGCATCGTGTCGTTCTTGCCCCTATGACCCGTTTCCGAGCACATGCTTCCCATGTCCCTGGGCCTCACCATGCGTCATACTATGCACAGCGCGGCTCCACGCCAGGAAGTTTGCTCATCACGGAAGCGACCGTCATCTTCCATGGCGCGGGAGGCTTCGCACATGTTCCAGGCATCTACACCGATGCACAAATCCAAGGCTGGAAAAAGGTGCGCCCTGTGCTTCTGTCTTCTTCACTTATCCCATCTCGCATTGTGCCTGTGAATATGTTAGGTCACGGACGCCGTGCATGCCAAAGGATCGTACATCTTCCTCCAGCTCTGGGCAGTCGGCCGTTCCGCTGAAACAGATTTCCTCGAGAAGCAGGAGCCGCCCCTGCCGTATGTCTCTGCATCGCCCGTCGCTTTGACGGGCAAGTCGAAGCCACCCCGTGCATTAACCGAGGCCGAGATCAAGGAATACATCGCCGCGTACGCGAAGGCGGCAAGCAACGCAGTATACCAAGCTGGATTCGATGGGGTAGAGATTCATGGCGCAAATGGTTACCTCCCTGACCAATTCCTTCAAACAACGTCCAACAAACGTACAGACAAATGGGGTGGAGATGAAGAAGGACGCACGAGATTCACGAGGGAGATCGTGGACGCCATCGTTGATGTTATCGGAGAAGATCGCGTCGGTCTTCGTATCAGTCCCTGGAACACTTTCCAAGGTGAATTTCTTACTCTTGTCCACCATCTATGTGCTCAGTAACATCTTTTCAGACATGGGGATGCCTGATCCCCGACCCACGTTTTCGTACCTCGTCAGAACACTACGTGACAAACATCCGAAGCTAGCGTATCTTCATGTGATTGAACCTCGCCTGACACGTCTCCCGGACACGGACACAGCCTTAAACTCAGACGACAGTGACTTTTTGAGAGAGATATGGAATAGCGGTGAGGGCGGGGAGGAGAGGGTATTCATATCAGCTGGGGGGCACAGTCGTGAGACAGCGCTGAGCACCGCGGAGGACCATGGAGGCCTTATCGCCTTTGGGCGACCGTATGTATCAAATGTGAGTATACCTGCCTTTTCATTCGGATGTCCTGTGCTCATTCGTCGACTTGAACTTGACGCAGCCTGATCTCCCAGTGCGGCTGCAGGCAGATATTCCCCTTACGCCCTCGGACCGGTCGAAGTATTATTTACGAGGAAACTTGACGTCGTTCGGATACAGTGACTGGCCATTCGCGGATGGTAGCATTCTACGGATAGATGGAAAGCTCTGACGTCCTTTTAGACGTGGTGATGAGTAAACTACATCGTTGAACATGTTAATGTATGCATAGACCTAGTACTCTCTGCTTTACGACTGGGAGGGAAACGGAGTCGTTCGTGGCTCGAGTAGTAATGTAGGTGTGCTGCCTTGTACGAAGCATCAACCTCAGTTATCTCAACGTGATCCTGAGGTCGCCATACCATCCAGGGATGTTGTACCGTCACCGGGATCCAGAGGTCTGTGTAATCGAACTCGCTCACTTGCCCTGTGGAGAGCACACCACTGCATACAACATTCTCTTACATGACATTGGAACGCTTGAGTTGTGCGGCTTCCTCAGAAGTCATACACGCCGATCCGATCGAGACTAGATTCCAGCCAGGGATTACTCTTTCCTAGCTTTGGCGTATGCATGGTCGAATCTGGCATACCTCTCCATAAATCGATTGAAGGGGTGGAAGACGCTGTGAAGCCAATGAATAAGACCTTACCGACAGTGGCCGGATAAGTGACGAAACGCCGAGTGCTGGGCAGTCACCGTGGGGAGTATATTGGAATACTACAGCCACTCTCAACCAAAAACGTAGTGCCATAGCGTCACTTGATAAATCATGACCAGTGGGCTGACAGGGTCGAGAATGAGAGGCGATGGATTAAAGAAAGATACAATCAGGACGACGGAAGTGCAAGATGTGTCCTGGGTAGAGAGGACGTCAAGATTTGGGGATGAAATGAGAGTCAGTCATAGATGGCAGACCCTTGCGAGCATAGAAAACTGCGCTAATCACGATTCTTGCGCTCTGCGCTAGTACGGAAACGAGGAGAAGAGGGTCCGTGATTGACAGATCAAGCCAGACCCACCATATGATCGAAACTTGGAGACGCTACGAAGGTCATCAAGGTATTACCGAGTGAGCTGGCGTGGATGGCCGCCGGAGGACACTGGCGCTCGCATAACTACCTCGCTAGTCAATGAACGGCACGCATATATCTGTCTGATGAGCGGAAGGTGATACAACCAGAACATAACGGGTTCAAAGGAGGAAAATTACTCAAAAAGGACAGATGAGACCGTGGAGTAAGGGTTCCTCCAGCG
>JBBPKI010001292.1:0-13510 GCA_038089155.1 Nevesoporus exiguus
AATCCAAAAGTGCAAAAACCCTTTCCATGATATTAGTGTTTTGAATGAATCATATCTCCATATTGTGTGAACCAAATCACATGACCCTGGGGGCAATTTCATAGCCAGGAGTATGTACTATTTATAATTCCACCAAAGCTAATTGCAATTCCCACGGTGTTCGCACACCACCATCCAGGCCAACATGGAAAGGGTTTTTGAGGTCACTGTAAAGGCTACAGAGGTGAATTGCCTGAAGGAAAAGGAAAGGAAACAAATGGTCAGGAGTTGACAAGGGTGGAGATCCAGGGTGCCAACAGAGGAAAGGGAGAAGAACAGAAAAGAAAACAGAGTGGCCCAGATGCCACCAGGGTAGATAGCACAGAAGGGTCAGAAACAGGAGATATAGACATAAGAAGAGAACACAGGAAGACAGATCAGAGTGAAAGCAGAGTGGTCTGGAGTGGACCTGGAGGGAAGTTCAGATTGTCTGGAATGGATCCAGAGGAGAAGTCATGAGGTCATAGATGCAGACAGAGAAGAGAGAGGATGCATCTGGGGGTGCTCCAGAATGGAGCACAGACAAGGGCAATGCAAGTCCCAGGTCTGGAGAACAGAACAGAACAGAAACAGAGAGGTGAAGGAGAAAGGGGTCCAGAGTTGCCAGAGCAAACCAGACTTAGAATGGAGTTACCTTTAGATCTAATGTCTTGAGGTATGAGGAGAAAAGATAAAGGATTGTATCAAGGTGCTCTAGAAGAGAGCACAGACAAGGGCAACATAGTTCCAGGTCTGGAAGATGGAACAGAAAAAAGCAAAAGGAAACAGAGTGGTCTGGAACAGACCAGATGCCACTGGAGTGAATGGCACTGAAAGGGCAAGAAGTGGAAAGAAAACAGAAGGGGTGTGTCATGAGGTGCTCCTAAAGAGAGCACAGACAAGGGTGACACAGGTCCCAAGTCTGGAAGAACAGAAATTGGAAGAGGAGAAAAAAAAGAAAAGGAGACTCCAGAGTTGCTGGAGCAGACTGGAGTTGAAGCAGAGTTACCTTCAGACTTGATGTCTTCAGGTTTGGAGGGAGTGGAGTGCAAGCCAGAGCAACCAGAGTGGCAGCTGTTAAGCATTGCAGTGCTGGAGGAGAAAAATAGAATGACCATTGGACTTGTGGTCCTCAGGTACAGAGGTCAGAGAAAAGAAATGAAGGAGAAAATAAAGAGCAGAATAAAGCAGAATGAAAAGAGAGCTTCAAGGAGAAAAGGCTCCAGAGCTGCTAGAGCACACTGAAGTTAGGGAGGAGTTATCTTCAGACTTGTGGTTGTCAGGTAAAGAAGAAACAGAGGGTGTTCATCAACTGGTAATGACACTCCTTGAAGAGGAGTCTACCATTGTTACCCAGTAATGGAACAAAGCATAGAGAACAGGAAGGAAAGAAAGGAAAGAGAAAGAACCACACAAGAGGGTTCTTACCCTGAATGTCCAAAACAGACCTGACATGACTAGAGTTAGTGGACATAAAATAGAGTTGCTATTGGACTTGGGGTCCAAAAGCACAGAAGAAGCAGAGGAAAAGGAACAAATGAGAAACATCAGAAATAGAGGGAGAGAAGGGAAGGAACCAAAGGGGATTCCTTACCCAGATGTCTGAACCAACTGGAATAAGCTGGAGTCAGCAGACATGGAATGAAGTTACCTTTGGACTTTTGGCCCTTAGATATGGAGGGTCAAAGGTGTTAAACACTGGGGGATGATCTCCAGACTAACTCCAGACTTTCAGAGTTGGGTTAGTTGAACAGAACTTGGCTTGACCTTATGTGGTGTGCCCTTGCAGAAGTCTGGTGTCCCAAATTTGCAGAGGGTCAGAGATTGGAGGAGAGTCTCAGACTCAAGATGAGAGAAGATCATCAGATCAAGATGAGGACAGGACAAGGTTAAGTTGAGGTTAAGTTGAGATTCAAAATGAGGTATCTATGGACAGAAGTAGAGACTTTATATACTAAGAGAGATGAGATCGGGTAAGTCTTCAATATGTGCAGGCACAGAGGTAACTAGGTAAGTGAAATGGAAGTCAAGATAAAACATAGTAGAGACATTAAAATGGCATGGGAATAGAGATGTCAAGATGAAACAGAAATGGAGGTGTCATAGTGGAACATACTGAGAGATGTCAAGGTAGAACATAATGGAAAAGGTCCAAAGTCAAGATCTATGATATTGAACAAGAATGAACCAGAGGACCAACAGAGTTGATCCAGAGTTGAGTATGTGTGCATGACTAGAGTAACTAGGCCAGAGTGGGTCCAGAGTAACCGGAGTTGGATGTGACACAAGGGAGAAGTTAAGAGGAAACAAAAGAAGGAACAACAGACAGAAATAAAACAGAGGCAACAAAGAACAGAGAGAGAATAAAGGAAGGACCTGAAGAGGGTCCAATACCATATCATCTAGACTTGCCAGAGTTGGCAGCAGAGGAAGTGGAGTAACCTCTGGACTTGAGGTCTGAAAGGTCAGAGTAAGTGGAGTTGAGGGTGAAGGGAGGTTGGATGTTGTGGAGGTTGACTTTCCTATCAGAGGTATCTTACCCTCCTTGTTAAATCCAGACTCTCCGGACTCAAGTCTGATTGAAGGTCCAGGGGTACTGAGGGGTAGTAGACTAGTTAGTCTTGGAGGTGGACTGAAGTCCAGAGCGGAGGAGTCAGAGGAGGAGTTGCTCAGGAGGACATTGGCACATGACTTATGTGTCGTGCCCTTGAACAGGTCTGTGTCCTCATATTTCAAAGGATCGGAGTTCGGACAGAAGGAGGAGATAGGGATTGCGACAAGAGTGAGGAGAGAGGACTAATTTTGGAGACCGCAACAGGAGTCAAGAGAGCAGGGACTAATTTGATATTCGTGCTAAAGCTACACAACAGAATACATATATAGTGCTTATATACTAAGGGTCAGAAGGTAGGTATGCTGGAGTGCAGCATAGGAGCTGTGTTTCAAGTGGAGTATTAGAAATACAAAGGAGGATGAGTAATCATAATACAAGGGATCTGGGTCCAGGTATAACTGAGTGCTGGTCCGAGTACAGCATTGGTCTAGTTGGAGGAGCAGAGCTCTGAGTGTGGAGGAACAGAGATGGACTGAGGGGGCAGAGTTGGCCAGAGTTGGCTGGAGTTGACAGGAGTTGGGGCCAAAGGGGTCAGAGATGAATAGAATGGCACAGGATATGACAGTGCCTCCCCTTTAAGGCCAAGCCCTTGAGGCCTCAATAAGCATGAATGGAGCACAGAGCTAGTCCAAGGAAGCAGTCAAGCTTCTGTGGGGAGGGTGCACTAACAGGGGGGATAATGGAGTTGCTTACTGGGCCCAGGTCTGAGGTGGAGTACCACACAGAGTTGAATATAACAAAGGTTTTGTCAGGACCATGCTGAAAACTTGGAATTTTACCACCATCTAGAAAAGCTGCTCTGAAGAAGGCTCCTAGCCTCAGCATAAGAGAGGTAAGGGATGGATATGGAGAGCTCAGAGGGTGTGTGAACGGAGAGAACAGATGCCAGAGATGGCAGAGAGCATGAATGGGTGGCAGTGGAGGTGGTCTGGAGGACAGAGTTGAAATACCAGAGGGTGAAAATGGAGGTGAAGAAACTGAAGACAAAAACATGGAAACAGATGACAGAGAATAGAAAACGAAGGGCCCCAGAATTGGAATCAGAGATGCCAAGAGAGGGCCAGAGAGTGGGGGAGAAGACAGAGAGTCCAAAAAGGGAATTGGAGGTGCCCAGAGTGAGCCGAAAGAAAGGGAGTGTACACCAGGTACTGGGTAAATCGGAAACTAGAGGGAAAACAAGAGATAGAAAGGGAAAATGGGGAAAACCAGAGGAAACTGGAGTTACACTGGAGCTATAGAAGTTGGAGGGTCCCAGAAGGGGTCGGAGTAGCTGGATGGGCTGGAGAAGTGGGGGTATACACCAAGGTACCAGAGAGTGCAAAAGCTGATAGGAAACGGCAAGAAGAAGAAATCTAAAAGAAATAGAAAGGGAGCAGAGGGAGAAAGCGGAGGTGTATATTAAAGTACCAAAGGGGTCAGAAGACAGAATGAAGAGAATACTCCAGAGTATGTCCAGAGCTTTTGGAGTTAAATGCGGAGGGGTACTAAGGAAACTCCAAAGGGTGCTAGAGGGCACATGGGGGTGTACCACAAGGGTATCAGATGGTCTTGAAGATGGAGGGGAATCCTGTAGGCCCCAGAAAAGGGTCTGAAGGGGACAGACAGAGGACCCAAAACAAAGAGCCAGAGGATGAGGGAGCATGGTTGGGCAGGGATGTACCTTGGGGGTACTGGAGGTGAGGATGGAGTTGAAGTGGATGTTTTTGGAGGGGTAACTCCGGAGTTGCTGGAGTCATCGGAGGGTTGTGGTGGTGTTTGGAGGGTTAGGAATAGAGGTACCATGAACAGATGGAGGGTTTGGAGGAATGCAGAGATGTACAACTAGTGTACTAGGGATGTTGGAGGGAAGACATGGAAGGGGAAATCAGAGTACCCTAGAGGTACAGGAGGGTCTGGAGGTCGGAGGCGACAGGGATAGGTAGAGGTGGGGCAGTGCCTCCCCTTTAAGGCTGAGCCCTTGAAGGCTAAAGTGGGACCTGGGAACACTGACCACAGAGTATCTAGAAGGTAAAGAAGAGAAATGAAAGGAAAACAAAAATTATCAGAGTTGTAGCGGAGTAAAAGCAGAGTAACAGAGGTATGCGGAGGTATTCAGAGGTAACAGAGTGCAAGGAAATGCACAACAGGAAGAATAAAAGCAGAATGAAAAGCAGAAATGAACAAATCAACATAGAGAATGTCCAAAAAGATCAAAAGTAGAGTAGTCCTGAAACAGAACTTAATATTGGAGTTGACTGGATGCCAAAGGACAATCTTGGTTGGTCCTGGGTGCAGGGAGAAATATCCGGACAAGACTGGTTAGAGGTCCACAGGACAAAACCATGAAGGTCCAAGATCTAGGTCAAAGAAAACAAGGAAAGAAGATAAAAGGAAAAACTAAATGGAATAATGGTTGGTCAGTACTTAATGCAGGGAGAAATCTGGACAGAGCCAGTTGGAGGTCTGCAGACAGTGACCACACAAAGGCCTGAGGCCTTGGGCGAATCCAGGTGCAACTCCTGGGATTGATTCTGGACAGAGTCCCAAAGTGCGGAGTTTTGGCATTCAATCTGTGAGGGTGTTAGATAAAGGTGCAGCTTCTTATACCTACTCAATCAACAGATCAATTATTAGGCAAGCATGTGGTGTCCTAAACAAAGCAAACATCAATGAATCCAAAGAGTTTGACCCAAAGGTCATGGAGGTAGATTGTTCCAAGGGAGAAGAGGACAAGAGAACAGTCCAGAGTCGACTGGAGTTTGTCAGAGTTGACAGGGAACTGTCAAGGATGGAAACAAAGGGAGAACAAAGCAGAACAGATGGCAAACACAATGGAATGGAACAGTCTGAAGTGGACTGAACCATCAGAGGTGGAAATGGAAGACTACAAAGGGAATACAAGATAGAAATGTAAGTGTAATCAGAGGGCTCTGGAGTCGTCCGGAGTTCATCGGAGTTGACAGGAATTGTCAACAATGAAAACAGACAAATGGTCAGAAAGAAGTAAAGTAGAGAAAAACAAAGGTGACAGAGTGGTCCAAAATGAACCTGATGGACTGCTGAAGTGGGCAGCAATGGAGGAAAGAAACACAAGAAGAATGAAGAGAGAGGGCAGAGTGAAACAGAGTTGTCCAGAAGTGGACCAGAGGGAAGATCGGATGGTCCGGATTGGACCCAGAGAGGGAGTCATGAGGTCATAAGTGGACAGAGGAAAGAAGGGATGTGTCAGGGGGTGCTCAGGAGTGGAGCACAGACAGGGGCGATGCAGACCCAGGTCCGGAGTTCTGAATGGAAGAGAAAGAAAAGAGAAGGGTCCAGAGTTTTCAGAGAAAATCAGAGTTGTGTAGAGGTACCTTCAAACTTTTGGTCCTTAGGTTCAGAGGAGTGGAGTGTGAGGCTGGAGCAACCAGAGCAATGAGCCATTGCAGTGCTGAAAAGGAAATAGAATGACATATGAAGAAGAACAGAGGAGGATCCAAAAAGGGTCCAATGCCATGCTGGCTGGGAATGCTGGAGCTGGCAGTGGAGTGAACAGAGTTGGCTTCAGACTTGTGGTCCGAAGGTGTGGAGGTATCAGAGTCGGATGTTGAGGATGGGGGATGGTCAGATGTTCCAGAGGCTGACTTTCCTTTCTGGGGTGTCCTGTCTTTCTTCAGTGAGAGACTGGAGGTGGCAGACAAAGTGGACTAGGCCATCACTCATGCATTTGCACACCTAGTGCAGTGACAATGACAGGGAGTGAGAGGCAAGGAAGTCCAGAGGCCATGGCGATTCCAGAGTGTGCTCTGGAGCGGAGTTGACAAAGATGGAAGCAGAGGCTCCAGAGGTGCAGAGGGTTTGGCATTCTATTTGCAGGGGTCAGACAAAGTGCTGCTCATATCCCAATCACTCAATGGAGTATCATGGATGAGTAGCTATGTTCTAAAACCAGCAAACAAGGGAACCCAAGGAGGTGACTTGAAAGTTGGAGGTGGTCTTGCCAGAGGGTATGGGAGAAGGGGAAGTCAACAATGGAAAGAAGTGAAGGGAAAAGACCTGCCGGGGGGCAGAGTCCAGTTGGAGTTTGGAGGTGCAGAGAACTGGAAGAAGTGGGGGCTATCAAGAGGATAGCGAGAAGTAGTCAGAGTTTGGAGTAATAACAGGGGATGTGGTGCACAGTTGGGTGTGATGTGAATCCAAGAGCATGCAGAGATCATGACAGGTGGTCATGATGATGTGAGGTTGGAAATGTGAGGAAATGGAGACCTGCTCAAGAGGGAGCACAAATATACTGTTAAGTCTGGATTCTCCAAACTCAAGTCTGATCAGAGGTCCGGGGGTACTGAGGGGTAGTAGACTAGTTAGTCTCGGAGGTGGACCAAAGTCCAGAGCAGAGGAGGAGGAGGAGGAGTTGCTCAGGAGGATGTTGGCACATGACTTATGTGTCTTGAACAGGTCTGTGTCCTCATATTTCAGAGGATCAGAGTTCTAACAGAAGGAGGAGATAGGGATCATGACAAGAGTGAGGAGAGAGGACTAATTTGGGAGACTGCAACAGGAGTCAAGAGAGCAGGGACTAATTTGATATTCATGCTAAAGCTACACAACAGAATATACAGAGTTTATATACTAAGGGTCAGAAGGTAGGTATGCCAGAGCACAGCATAGGAGCTGTGTTCCGAGTGGAGTATTAGAAATACAAAGGAGGATAAGTAATCATAATACAAGGGATCTGGGTCCAGGTATAACTGAGTGCCAGTCTGAGTACAGCATTGGTCTGGTTGGAGGAGCAGAGCTCCAAGTGTGGAGGAACAGAGATGGACTGAGGGGGCAGAGTTGGCCAGAGTTGGCCAGAGTTGACAGGAGTTGGGGCCAAAGGGGTCAGAGATGAATAGAATGGCATGGGATATGACACTCCTCCAGCAAGGGGCTAGAGGTGGCTGACAAAGTGGACTAAGACATCCATCCTGCATGTGCATGTGAATGGAGTGGCAATGGCAAAGAGGTGGGAGGGCAATAAGTCTGAGGGCCATGGCAATTCTGGAGTGCACTCTGGAGTGGAGGTTCTGGAGATGCAGGAGGTTTGTGTCATATCCCGCCCAACTCTGGTCACTCCAGACCAACTCTGGACCAGTCCCCCCGGTCGCGCGCACATACTCAACTCCGGACCAACTCCGTTGATCCTCTGGTTCGTTCTCACTCAATATCATAGACCTTGACTTCAGACCTTTTCTATCATGTTCTATCTTGACATCTCTCCATATGTTCCACTATGATATCTCCATTTCCATTTCATCTTGACATCTTTATTCCCATTCCATCTCAATGTCTTATCTTGACTTCTGTTTCACTTACATAGTTACCTCTGTGCCTGCGCACATTGAAGACTAACCCGATCTCATCTCTCTTAGTATATAAAGTCTCTACTTCTGTCAGTAGATACCTCAGTTTGAATCTCAACTTAACCTCGACTTAACCCTATCCCATCCTCGTCTTGATCTGACGATCTCCTTGAGTCCGAGACTCTCCTCCAAACTCTGACCCTCTGCAAATTCGGGACACCAGACTTTCTGCAAAGGCACACCACATAAGGTGAAGCCAAGTCCCATTTGACTAACCTAACTCTGAAGTCCAGAGTCAGTCTGGAGTTCGTCCCCAGTGTTTAACAGTAGATTTGAACTCCAATTTGCAAAAGGTCCTCGCTGATATGGCAACCAGAGTGACCCGTTCCTGTTCTCATGCACTTGCGAATGTGCCTGATGTTCTATGCCCTTTTAGCAGCAGTCGCTGAGGCCCCGACCTCGTCAACCAATTTCATAGCTTCTCTGCTAGATGCACACCAGGCTCAGTGTCCCAGGCGCCAGCGCCCCCACACTCTCCCACTCCAGGAGCTCGCATCAAAGAGCTACCTGTCGATGACCAACCCCTTGATGAAGAAGCCCCTCAGTCGAATTCGGTGTCGCTTCACACTCTGGTGAACCTGAGCGTCCACTCCGGCACTCCAGACAACTCTGGAGGTGATCCCAATCCCTCCGGTAGCGACTTCGACCTCCCCGAGGATGATTTCGATCCTTTCACGGATAATGAATCTATTCCACATGATATGCTTGGCAAGCTTGCCAGTGCCATTTGCGGCCTCACTCACTTCTCTTGTCACAAACCCGAGTCCTCGCAATGGACCAAAGTCCGGGAACTGGACCAGTTTGATGGGACGGATCCCCAAAAACTCTGGGTTTTCCTGGTTCAATGCGAGTTGAACTTCCAAGATCATCCTAAAGCCTTCGCCACTGACCATGCTAAAGTCACCTTCGCCCAGTCTTACCTCAAGGGTATGGTGTTGGAGTGGTTTGAACCGGATCTCCTCCAGATGGAAGATCTGGATCTCCGGCCCATTTGGATGGACAACTTCAAGGAGTTTGTCCTGGAGCTCCAGACCAATTTCAGACCACACGACCCCGTCGGAGACGCAGAGCATCAGCTCAACCATTTGATGATGAAGGACAGTCAAAAGATTAACAAGTATGTTGTCGAATTTAATCAGATCGCATCTCAAGTCCGGAGTTACAAAGAAGGTGCCCTCCGGCACCATTTCTATAATGGACTTCAGGACCATATCAAGGATGAAATCTCGAGTGTTGGCAAACCCCCTACCCTTGTTGAACTCCACCAACTCGCTCAGGCTATTGACGCTCGCTATTGGGAGTGCAAGTCAGAGATTAGCCGTCAGGCGAAGTCTTCTGCTAGCCCTGCCAAAGCGCCCGACAAGCCTGCCGCTCTGTCCTCCAACTCTGCTAGCACCTCTGGTTCTAAGGAATCGAAAGGCAAGTCTGCCAATTCCTCCAGCTCTTCTAAAGCCTCTGGACCTCCGAAGCCGGACTTGTCGTCCAAGCTCGGAAAAGACGGTAAGCTTACAGCCGAGGAACGCAAGCGACGATTTGACAACAACCTCTGTATGTTCTGTGGTCTAGCTGGACACGTAGCCAAGGACTGTCCCAAGTCCACGTCCTGTGCAGCTAAGGCTCGTGCCGCAAAGACCACACCTCTGGAAGCTAAACCGGACGCCTCCAAGGCGAAAAAATAAGCAGCAGCCTCTGTGACTCTGCATGGACAGGAGGTTGTGTTGACTCTTCCCGTGCACCCTTGAAGATCTGACTCAATGCATCCGCTCTTTTAGACCCCAGATCCCTTATGCCATCCATCTCTCTAATCTCCTATAACATTCCTGCATTTCCCACATTGTTGGATTCCAGATCCTCCGATTGCTTCATCGACTCCACTTTCATGAATAAACATGCACTTTCAACCTACTCCGTTCCTCCGATACAACTCCAGTTGTTTGACAGAACCTCCAATTCTATCCTTTCCCAAGCTGTCGACCTCTCTGTTTGTTTCGAAACCAGTGATATCACTCCAATGACATTTTATGTCACCCCACTAGATGGATCCTGCTCCATTGTCTTGGGACACAACTGGCTCGCCTGCTACAATCCATTGATTGACTGGGTTTTGAGCAGTATCTCGTTCCGAACACCAGAACAGCCCATTCCAGCACCTACAAGCTCATCTCTGCAGCCTCCGGCACATCCGGTTCCACCTACTCTAGCTCCGGTTCCCCCGCCTCCGGCTGACTCTGCCTCCACCAATCCACTGCGTTTCTCTGAGCACAAGGCTCTGCCGATTGCGCTGATCAGTGCTCTGGCCTTTGCACTCACCTGTCATCTTAAGGGCTCTGTGCAGTTTAGTCTGCAACTCCGCTCTAAGGAAAGTGACCTCCGTGCCGCATCCACCACCCCCGATCCAGCTGATCTCTCTGGTGTTCCTCCAGAGTATCATGACTTCGCAGATGTGTTCAGCAAGAGCAAGGCTGACACCCTTGCTCCACATCACGAGTTGGATTTAAAGATCGACTTGGAAGAAGGAGCTTCTCCTCCTGTCAGTGTCACTTATTCCCTCTCACCCTCCGAGCTGGAGTCCCTCCGGACATTCCTCGATGAACACCTCTCCATGGGTTTCATCCGCCCATCTTCCTCCACTCACACTGCTCCAGTCCTCTTTGTCTGCAAGAAGGACGGTTCACTCCGCCTTTGCATTGACTTCCGAGGACTGAACAAGATCACAAAGAAAGACTGCTACCCCCTTCCTTGCATCTCCAATCTCCTTGATGCTCCGGCCCAAGTGAAAATCTACATCAAGATCAATCTCTGGCATGCATACCATCTGGTCTGCATTGCTGAGGGCAATGAATGGAAGACTTCATTCCAGACACACTATGGTTCCTACAAATGGCTTGTCATGCCTTTTGGACTAACCAACTCCCCAGCAGCTTTCCAGCGATTCGTCAATTCTATCTTCGCTGATCTCCTCGATGTCTTTGTGATCGTATACTTGGATGATATTCTTATATTCTCTGCTGACAAGGCTTCCCACAGGGAGCATGTCCAAGAAGTCCTCCGATGACTCCGGAAACACAGCCTTTATGCTAAACCAGATAAATGCGAATTCCATACCGACTCTACCGAGTACCTCAGATACCGCCTCTTGCCCTCTGGACTTACCATGTCCCCTGAGAAAGTCAAGGCCATTTTTGACTGGCCCGAGCCCCGGAAGGTCTGAGATATTCAATCATTCCTGGGATTCACTAATTTCCATCACCGTTTCATCCATGACTACTCTGGTCTCATCATTCCCTTGACCCGCCTTACTCGTAAGGGCTTTCTATGGGACTTCAACGATGCTTGTCACTCCGCCTTTCGGTGCCTTAAGGAAGTGTTTACCTCTGCTCTGATTCTTACTCACTGGATACCTGATGCTCCACTGATCGTTGAGACTGACGCCTCAGATTATGCGATCACCGGCATCCTCTTGCTCCGATGTCCAGACGAGGAACTCCAGCCTGTCGCTTTCTACTCCTGGACTCTCTCCGCTCTGGAGCTCAACTACAACACCCATGACAAGGAATTGCTTGCCATCCATGAGTCCTTTCAGACTTGGCGGCATTACCTTGAGGGTTCAGGTACTCCGGTTGATGTTGTGACTGACCACAAGAACTTGAAATACTTTTCCACCATGAAACTCCTGACCCGCCGTCAAGCCCGGTGGTCGGAGTTCCTCTCCCAGTTCAATATGGTTGTCCGTTTCCGCCCTGGACGCTTAGGTGCCAAGCCTGATGCCCTGACTAGACGCTGGGACGTCTACCCCAAAGAGGGGGATAGGGACTACGTCCACGTCAACCCACATAATTTCCGTCCTGTCTTTACACAGGAACAGCTCATTGCATCACTCTGGGCCACATACCTCGCAACTCTGGTACTCTGAGCTGTCTCCTTGTTCGACATAGAGACCCTTCATAATGACATCCTCTCAGCTCTCCCTTCCAATCCTATCGCCTCCATCCATCTGTCCAACTCCAATGAGTCCGATCCTCGCTGGACTGTTGACCCAGAAGGTTTCTTGCGCCTAGATAATCGTATCTTTGTCCCTGACGCTGATGACCTCTGCCTCCGGGTCCTCTGGTACAAGCATGATCATCCGCTCTCCAGACATTTCGGACAGAATCGGACATTAGAGCTCATCTGTCAAGAATACACCTGGCCGGGCATCCGGACCTTTGTCAAAGAGTATGTCTCCTCTTGTACATCCTGCGCCCGCACCAAGGTCCCTCGTCATAAACCCTACGGCCTTCTAAAACAGCTCCCCATTCCCAAAAAGCCTTGGAACTCCATCTCCATGGACTTCATCAAGCAACTCCCCACTTCCTCCAAACATACCGCCATTCTTGTTGTTATGGACCGTCTGTCCAAACAATGCATTTTTATCCCTACAGACGATAAGATATCATCTCTGGAGTTAGCCAAACTCTTCCTCCTCCACATCTTCTCTAAGCATGGAGTTCCCTCCCATATCACTTCCAATCGAGGCTCAGAGTTCATCTCCCACTTCTTCCGCTCTCTTGGTAAAGCTCTCAACATCCGCCTCCATTTTACCTCCAGTTATCATCCGGAGGGTGATGGTCAGACAGAACGCATGAACCAGACCCTGGAACAGTACCTCCGGATCTATTGTAACTACCAACAGGACAATTGGTTCGAACTCCTGCCACTCGCAGAGTTTGTGTACAATAATGCTCTGAACACTACCACTGGTGTGTCTCCGTTCTTCGCTAATAAGGGTTACCACCCCAATCTCACTGTCCATCCGGAGCGCGATCTCACCTCCGCTCAAGCCCGAGAGTACTCTGTAGACCTTGATTCCCTCCACAAATTCCTCCATGAGGAGATAGCCACTGCTCAAAAACAGTACCAAGGACCTGCTGACGCTAAACAAACTCCAGCACCAGACTTGAAAGTCGGTGACCAAGTCTTCGTCAAAGCTAAGTACTTCTGCTCTATGCAGCCTTTCAAAAAGCTTTCTGAAAAGAACCTTGGTCCATACCCTATTATCGCTCAAGCAGGCTCCCTCTCCTTCACGCTCCGGCTCCCAGAGAACATGAAGTCCATACATCCAGTCTTTCATGTTTCTCAGCTGGAACCTGCTGTTCCCAACACTATTCCCAATCGTACTCAACCACCTCCACCTCCAGTTGAAGTTGACAGAGAACTGGAGTACGAGATCTCCGAGATTCTTGACTCCAAGATAGATCGCAGACGGTATCATTGCAAGTTGTTGTACTGAGTCCGGTGGTCCGGATATGAAGGAACTGATGAAGAAACCTCATGGCTTCTCGCCACTGAGTTAGGTCATGCTTCGGAGCTTGTTGAGGAGTTTCACCTCCAGTATCCGGACAAGTCCGGACCTCACTCTGCTTAACCCACAGGATGATTGCGATTATTAACTATTTATAGGAGGCGGCCAGCTTCTACCTACACCTCTCTATCCTCATCCTTCTCGTCTCTGCTTTCTTCTGCCTCCTCCACCTCCTTC
>JBBPKI010001293.1:0-13499 GCA_038089155.1 Nevesoporus exiguus
CCACCGTGTCGACGATACCCACGCAGCAGCAGCAGCAGCCGCGATCCACCACCACCTCGTCCATGGCTGACGACAACGACGTCGCCCGCTTGGCCAAAGCCACAGCGCAATGACGATGATGGTGCCATGACGGCAATGACCCAGTTCTTGTAAGCCAACGCCGTCATGAGCATAGAACTTATGACGACGATGACACAAGCGATAGTGAGGACGACGTGCTGCCGCACTCCCCCTCGACTAACCCATCCCCCCTTTGACCCGCGGGTACGGGTACGGGTATGAACACTGGTTACCCGGGGCTATACCCGTGCCAATCCCTACGCGTGGTCATGGCCAATACCACAGCGCTACAACGACGGCGACGGCAGCGCTGGGACCCAACCACAATAATGCATCATGCCCATGGCCAATGCCACCGCATCGCGATGACGGCGGCGACGGCGCAGGGAACTCAACCGCATGACAACGACAACGCACGCCCATGACCAATCCCACGACGCTGCAATAATGACGGCGGGAACCACGCAGGTGGGCCAACCCCACAGCTCCATCACCAGCACCCCGGTGAGGCTGCACCGATAGGAGGTTAACCTCATGGCAGCCACGACAGCGATGACGGCAATGCGGTGCCTATAGCAATCCCACGTTCTATGTTAGCTATTATGTAGACACTCTTTCGAGGTAGTTCAATAGAGCATGGTTTCACTTTATCTGTGAAGCGACCATATCTGTAGCGTGGTTTCTGATAGTCTCACTCTGTGTCCTTGCCATCAAGCAACTCAGTGCAATGGATGGTCCTGAGATGAAGGTTCGGTGGCGCACTCAGCACGTAAGCGAGCTTTAGCGAGGTGACATCACTTACGGTCTCATACAATCAGTATGACGATAATATACCACTTATGTATCATCCCTGCTCGCTTGAGTGTTAGTATTACCCTCTAATTGGCTTAGCTGGCTGTTTTGGCTTGGCTTGCTGAGCATGGAGTGACGAGCCATGACGAGACAAATAAGCTCGGATAAGTTCACATAAGCTCAAAATAGACCCTTGTAATTTTCCTGATGACGTTACAATGTGCAGCTGAAACATTGGTGATACCAGTGGAACCGAGCTATACAAAAACAGATGCTCGCGACTGCGGAGTGTACATAATGAGCGTCTGCAAACTCCAAGCTCGCATGTCAATGTGATCTGCCGCCCATGACCAGAAAAAGAGCGAATGCGACTAGTCAAATAGCTGCATCAAGCCTTCCAATTTCTCGTCGGCTTTCGTTCCTCCATGATTTACTGCTTGTTTGCTCTCCTTTACCTTACCAAGCTTGCCCAAGGGGCTGCTACCAATTCTACAGGCTTTGGCGGTTGCCCGCCGCTCGACGGCACAACAAGGAGCATATGGAGCATTTTGGGCAGCTGTGCAACAACCTTGTTAATCTGTGTATGGCATACGATTCATTTTCCTGTTCCCCATGGAAAGTGGCAGGCGTCTATCTGGTTCAAGGGCCTATGCATCTTGGCATCCTTTTTTGTCCCAGAACTGATGGTTGCCTATGCTTGTGGGGAGTGGTGGGCTGCTCGCAAGGACGTCCAAAGATTCCGCGGTAAGTTATCTTTATGTAACCATAAATATGCCTATTTGGACCGTCTGACAAGTCTCTGAACACGCTGTTAGCGAAAGGGTACAACTGGTCGATGTCACATAGCTTCTTTGCGAAAATGGGCGGTTTTGCTTACCATGATGGTGGCGATCAAGAGGATGAAAATCTGCCCAGGATCAATTCACATGAGTTCTTGGCGCATTGTGAGAAAAACGAAATCGCGAATCCATCCATCACAGTCAAGGATATCATGGACAAAAGCAAGTCAGACTGGATTGGAAAGGCCATTCTCGCCATCCAGTTGATTTGGTTCATGTTACAGGTCGTAGTTCGTGGTTCGCATGGCCTTGCAGTCACACTAGTCGAACTTGACACGGTCTGCATGGCTGTACTCTCACTTGTCGTCATTTTCTTGTGGTGGCACAAGCCACTCCGCCCTGAACGTCCTCATATTTTCTATTCAACCCGGAAAGTAAACCGGGGCCAGTCTGAGCAGGATATCAAATCACTGCCCAGCCCACCTTCCAGATCAATGTCGGTTGAAGACAGGAAAGCTTTGCAAGTATTTTATTACGTAATATAGCGCGATCCACGCTAAGACAACTTGTCATGACATGCAGGTCGAAAGCATGGAAGTCAGAATCCATTTTCCCAGAATGGTTGACAGCTTGCTTTCCATACAAACGAGACGGTGAAGAGTTAGGCGTTAATTCCACAAGTGTTCGTATCTTTCCGAGTCGATTTTCCCATTGATACCTGAACAATGATTAGTTCGAGAAGGAATCTACTCCTTCTGAAAGCGGTAACGATTCGCTTCTTGAAAACGGTTCTACTATGTTAGCACTTTGGGTCTCGTGGACGATTCTTGGCGGACTACACTTGATAGCCTGGAACTTTGATTTTATAACGAGGAAGGAGAGGATGATGTGGCGTGCTGCATCACTTATTTTGGCAGGAGGTCCACTCACCACTCTCTGTGTGGCGGGCCCCCTGACGGCCATTTCGAAATCATTGGCGAGTTTTGTGAGCTTCTTTGTAGTCATTTCACCTATCGTCTCACGGGCGATGCTTGTGGGATTGATGCTTGCCAGCCTTCGTGCGTTGCCTTGCTCAGCTCACCAGACTGTTCCCTGGACGTACTACATTCCTCACCTTTAGGTTATCTTGTTTTCGCACCATATTTGACCAGTATGTATTATATTTCGCCAGCGCGGCATCTATGCACTCTTGCCAGTTGTGTGTCGTACTCTACCCTCTGAGGCTCCGACAATCTGAAACAAACCCAGGGCAACGTGTACGAAAGTAAGTAGTAAGTTAGATTGTCCATGAGCGTGGCCAGGAAAGATGCGTAGGGTTCGCGAGCAGCAAACGTCGTAGTATGCTTGCCTCGTCTGTGGCTGGCTTCTACCGTGTGAGATCCGTCTTCTTCGACCTGACACACTCTGCTGGGCTCGGCTCATGCAAAGGCACTTCCCTGGCGTCTTTGGCACGTATTCGATGCACCAGCGTGGGCGTCGCAGCCACTGCAAACAGTTAGCAACGTGATGGCAAGTACACTGAAGTCCGTCACATATCGAGCTTGGAAGTGCCCCGGCAAGCCCTACCGACAAGTCAGCAGATCTGGTACCACTTGCAAGCGACCGCTGACATCACGAACTCGAGCGCAACGAGCGCTGGGTCGGTGGATCCAGCGGACAGATCGCAAGACCCAAGTCAAAAAGGCCCGTGTACAGCCAGAGAGAATGACACAAGACATGGGATCATTGAGTGGAGAGGGCCAACCGGTAGCCGTGGGCCACATTGAAGGGACGAGGGGACAAGAGGGCGATTTGAGGGTCGAGACGTTGGTTTACCTGTTCACGTTCACCTTCGCTCTGCGCTGAAAACATTATCGGCCAACGACTGAATCGCCCAAGTCCATCCTTTTCACACGACTCTCCCCGTGCAAAAACCAAGTTCACCCTCCATCCCATTGATCTGCAGGAATTCCGAGCGCAACTCCGATCCACAAGGTCCCTTACCAGAGCAAGTCTCAACAAGACCGCGCTCGAGTCGACGGGGCTGCCACTCCAAATCGCACAACCCAGGTATGAAGACAGGTAAGCCGCACCCTCAGGCCAAATGAGGCTATCATTGGTTGGTGTACCGAATCTAGATACAACCCTGCTGGGCGCAGTAAAACCCAGATGGCGAGAGCGGTGCAGTCGTCGCCTCTTTGGCATTCCATAGAACCATGAAACGGCATGAGCCTGGAACGCTAAGTGTCACTACTTACAACGGCATTCAAGGTCAGGAGGCTCCAGGTCCGAGGCGGCACCTGGAACCAGCTCATGACCGACTTTGGTAGCGTGACACAGGGAGTCATCGAAAGGCAAGCTGTGGGATGGGACTGACAATCATTCACATCTATCAAAATAAAGGATCTTGGCCAAGCCCAAGTTTGATCTCGGCTGCGGCGAACTTGGTCGATCGACTACCCATTTCAGGATTGTACGGATAGAATGCCCGACCGTCGACCAGTACTAGTGTAGCTCATCGCGTCTCCAGTGTGTTGAAATGTTAGTCACTGTTTAGTCCGTGTATATCTACTGTCGTACCCATCATTAGTGCCCCCCTGTTCACCGACGCTCGTACTCGACGCTCAAAAAATGAGATGACCCAATGACTCCAAGCAACAACTGCTCAGGGCCATACAAACGGTACCAAAGAAGACGTCTAAGCAGACCAACGTTGATGCCGATGCTTCGAACGGCGAACTCGCAGACGCACCCGACAATTGCTCCGAGATAGACAAAGTTGCGCCAACCTGACTCAGTGATTAGTGATACAAGTCCCAGCACGGAACAACAGAAAGCTGGTTAAATGAGCCCGATCGTCCAGCGATACAGGAGGCTGGCGTTCATATTCAAGTGGACTGGATCAACTTTGTAAAGTCGCTTGTGGCGATACGGGGGTGGATGTTTCGACTGTGCAGAAAAGCGGTCGAGGTGTCCACGAAGTTAGTGAAAGACCGCACACAAGGCGAGCGTCCTTGGATGCTTGATGTACTATAGGGAAACTGACGGGGAAGTGTAGAGTAGGCCTGGATGTGAGATGTAGAGCCGCACGCGATGAGCTGTGGCCCGGTGGTCCTTATTCGATGGGCTTACAGCTGCCGTTGTTCACAGTGGCGAGATCGACTGCTGTAAACGTCATCGCCAACAGTAAAGTAAGTGGAGACGCGAGCAAAGGAAGTATGCAAAGGCTGACGCAGTACTGTAACGATTTAACTCCGATTCATTGTGACTCGCGGATCCAACAACGCGTCCAACACTAGAGCGCACGAGGCAATAAATCAACCCGAATCTTTGTTGTCCTGAACTATGGCGCACATTACGGGTCGAGGATCTCTTCGGAGCTGTTGCTAAACGACTTGTTCTATGGAGAGGGTAAGATGCGTGGAATAGAAACGGACGCTCGAAGGAAGACCAGAGTACACTTGCCGCTCATTGTTTCCGTGTCGACGATGGGGGAGATCGGACGAAGAGTTCTTCTCCACAGCGGGGTGGCTCGAGAGTGTAGGGCAAGCGAGAGTGGTCTACACAGATTCTGGTGGGACTGTGACGTAATTTATTTAGCCGTATGCTAATGTGTTTATTTACCTGGCATTGCTTCGGGCTCGGTTGATTCTGCCATGCATTGTGCGCTCCGGTTGCAAGAGATTCTTTTGAATATCTTTTGCCACTGCCATACACGTGATGACCTAGTTGCTTTTCGAATGGCACCGCTTGCTAGGACGTGCCGTGCGTTCAAAGAACCAGCGCTGGACGTGCTTTGGGCCCAATTGTGCGACCTGTCCCCTCTCGCGCGATGTCTTCCAACGGCTCATCAGCTATCCCCGAACCGGGACCAGGTAGGATGGTTCAGATTCTCTGTTACATTCATCTCACCGCGCATACCCCACTCCCCTCCTAGCCTTTAACGACCGTGTATTCATTTGGCAGACCTCTTACGCAGGCCGATTGGGATACCCTTCGTCGTTACACGCCTCGCGTCCGATGCATACTGAGTTACAACCAGGGACTCGATCACAAATCCATCACTATCCTCTCGAACCCTCCTGCCATCGATCCGCTCTTCCCAAAGCTGAGTTCCCTGTCTGGTGTACATTCCACCAGTTCTGTGCATCCGTTTCACGTTCCTCTCCCGTCCCTAAATCTCCTCGACATATACTTCGAGAATACACATGCGTCGTACGACTTTGTCAAGGCGTTGCCGACCTTCTTCCCAAATATAAGGGCCCTCTCCTTCGGTGCTGATCACGTAGACTTTGCATTCAATAAATCGGTCTCCGATTCCACCTGCCGGTGGCGAGACCTTCGGGCCGTGATTGCTCCGTTAATTGCTCTGAATATGGAAGCCATTTTACATCTCTCCCACATGCCTGCGTTGTCTCGGCTTGACTTTTCGCCGAGTGCCCCCTTCCCTCTTTCTAGCCCGGTCCTTGCATTCTCCAACTTACGCAACTTCCTACTGCTTTGCCAAACCTTGGCCCCCGTTTCGCGGTTACTCTCCCTGATCCGACTGCCTGCTGTCATGGAATTTACTGCCGTCATCGGTAGCTACCCTTCGAGGCGAGAACTTTTGTGCTACTGGACCAGTCTTCAGACATCGGGTGCTGATGCCACCATAAGAGACCTTACGTTCTACCAGTCATCCGAAGAGGGTAACGATATCCGCTCGGGCGATCTCCTGGAGTTGGAAGACTTACAACCATGCATGGCGTTTAGTAATCTCGTCCATTTGGATTTCAGCATAGAGTATAACGTGAGCCTGACAGACAAGGATCTGCTCACCTTGGCCTCGGGATGGCCTCTTTTGGAACATCTGCTCGTCAACGCGTTTACAGGTTGGAACACATCAGGAGAAATTACGCCCAATGGATTGCTACGGCTTCTGCGGACGTGTCCGTTGCTCACCGAGGTTGCCCTTGCCATCGACACCCGAGGTTATACAGAATTGTCATTGGGCGAATCACTGGCAAGCCTTGGCGCGGCGCCGCTGCCCACATTTGATATTGATGTGCTCGACTCGAGCATTAAAGCAGACTCTGTCCCAGCTCTCGCCATTTTCTTTGCGGGCTTCGCATCTTGCCCCGATTTCGTCTTCCGTGCTTGGGAATGTGAGAGAATGGTAAAACGTCGAGGCTGGAGGGCATACAAGAGGCGTTGGAATGCCGTATTCAAACAGGCCAACAACGCTGCAAATCAGCATTCTTGAGACGGCTTTTTGGGTATGTGCCACTTTTTCTTGTCTGATGGTGTCACCCTAACAGGGATGTCGCCCAGGGTCATTCATCTCACGTTCTAATGTAAGATGGCGCTTCATGGGTTGGCCACTTTGAACGTGACAAGTCGTCCAGGTCTTCTCGGAGCTCGGAGCTCCAAGGTGATCCATTATGAGTTATCGTTGCAACACGTAACCTTGTCATTCTGGCGAAGCCCGTCTAACGGTAGTACTTTTGTAGCGACGTGACCGTCACGCTCGTACTAGGAGCATCCTGGGTGCCAGGCCAAGGTACCACAAGTTTGGCTGGCTTGTGTGTAGTATGCCGACTCCAAAAGTCGGTGTCGTGGTCACTCTTTGTACGGCGTTTTCTAAGCTAGACGAGGCCGAGCAGCCGTGCGTCGCGATGTGGATAAACCATCGCGCCTCGTGGAATACACAGTTGACATATAACATAACTTGAGGTGGACACAAGGACATGTAGGACGTGTACTATGCCGGAATGAAATTTGATGCGCTAGTCTTAGTAACCAACGTCACGGTCCGAGATCGATAGCCTCTGGCTATGTGTTGGTGCGCGGACGATGAGGTTTGTCCACCTGGTCGTCGTAGAGCGCGTCCGAGGTTTCAAGAAGACATGGCATGGCGGAGTCTCGCCGTAAGCGTAGTGTCATTCGCAGCACTGCCACATTTGACATAACGGTTGTCTCACCTACAACGATGAACATCGAAAAAGCTGGTCCAGGATGCACTTCGTTGAGTGTCCTCATCAACCAAATAGACCACGTATTAGCACCACCAGGCCCACTTGACAACGCTGAGCTGCCCCGTGTACCCGTTATCCGTATATATGGCGCTTCTTCCACCGGTGGGAAGGCTTGCGTCCACGTACATCAAGTTTATCCATATTTCTTCGTTGAATACCCCGGAAACATCACCCCGGATGATGGTAAGTCTCCTCGTTCGTCAAGAATAGCCAATTCACTCTTTCTACAGTCAGCCGTTATATTTCCCAGCTATCCTTATCCCTAAACCACGCTATTGCGCTCTCGATCAAGCGTAATCCCGTCTCCCGCAACTCTCAGTTCGTCCGTGCAATCGTTCTCGTAAAGGGGGTCCATTTCTATGGGTTTCATTCCTCCTACACACCATTCCTGAAGATTCACCTCGCAGACCCTGGCATCGTTAACCGAGCCGCCACCATACTGCAATCCGGCACGGTCATGCATACCAAATTTCGCGTCTACGAAAGTCACTTGAGCTATCACCTCCAATTCTTGTGCGACTTCGGTCTATATGGATGTGGCTGGATCCACCTCGGCCAAGTCTGGAAACGCGGCGTCGACGAGGACGATCTGCAGGACAGTGCACCAGACGTGTTCGAGACCTCTCCCTATTATCGACAGTCGCGCATGCCGCTCGAAGTGGACGTGGCCGCGCACCAGATACTCAATCGACATCAACTTTCGGCGCGTAGCATACACCACAAGTTGACTATTCCGGCGCCGCCGATGCCGTCTGACCCTGTCGTCCTGAGTGTTCGTGAACTGTGGGAAGACGAACGCCATCGCAGAGTCGCCAGAGGCTTGTCTCCGACCCCTCCAGTGCCGATCGACCTGAGCAAGTCGTCGAGAGGGAAAGGCGGCGATTGGGTTGCCGAAGCGCGATGGTGGGGCGAACTTCGTGAAAAGATACAGCAAGAAAGGGAAGACGGTCGGATGATGGTGGAAAGTGAGGCACGCTGGGAAAAATGGGTCATGACGACATTTGAGAGCGTGGAGGCACTCTGGGAACCACAGTGGCGGACTTGGAAGCCTGGGCGAACTGAGTCTAAGGACGTGAATGTGCCGCCAGCGCATGCCGAAGTGGAAGAGGCGGACAATCCTTTTGCACAAGCCAGCCAGGGTGGATCTTGGACGGGCGGCGGCTCTGCCAAGACCGTTGGTGTGGATGTCGACGAGGGAATCTTGTCAAGTCAGGATATCGATCAGATGGCAGAGCAGGATTGGCAACAACTAGCAAACGGTGGAAAGGACGGCGAAACGGAAGAGAATATCCAGGATGGGGAGGGTGCGCCGAATGCTCAAGAAGACACGAGTCACGGAAACGCACACGCCGAGGCGAGGTGAGTTTAGTCGACCTACAATTCCATCTTAATATGACTCTGACTCGGTCGTAGTTCACCTAGTCCACTCCAAGGGAAGAAGGCACCCACCATTGACAAAAACCCTTTCGCCATTGCCTGGAATCGGCTTGTACAAGCAAGGTATCTCATAATTCCTTATGCACAAAGTTTTTGTTCACTATAATGTTCAGGCAGAAACGATCTCGTGGTCACTTTATGAATATCGACGATCCAGCAACACCTACTAAGTAAAACTGAGCCACATGCCACCTATTCAGTTCTAATAGTTTAATCAGGTTACGAAAGCATACAAATCAACCGATTGCCACTCCCGATGTCTTGACGACACCAAGGTAGGAGTCCCACATTGCAAACAACTGGTTCTCTTGACATGCTTCGCAGGACCCCAATTTCTCAACGACCACAGAGCAATATCCATGGGAGCGAAGTTATTTCTACCCATGTTCACGAACACAGGTTGGTGATGAGTGTTCTATTCAATGATCCGCTAGTGACATTTTTCACTATGAAGTGCAGACGCACTGCTCGCCGATAAAATCTCCGATCATCAAGAATTGACACCCGAGGAAGAAACGGACTGTCTCCCGTAGGCCCTATTGTACGCCGAGGGGCCGTCCGTTCACAAAATTCCCAGCACCTTTGAACCAGAGCCAATTGAGGTTGATTCACGACTTAGCCCCTCATCGGAAATATTTCCACAACCAAGAGCATCATACAACTCTCAATTTACTTCTCAGTCTTCGGCACGTCCGTCAGGCGGTCGAATATTTGTATATGCCCATCCTCCTCCCTCTGCAGCGGAGCTCCTGAGTACTCTGGAGCAATTCGGTTTACCAAGGCGGATATATCGCGATCCATTTTATTCAAAGAGGGCTGACGTCCCAGATGGGCCTAGAGAGTATGCTGGTCTTGTCTACCGTCTTAAAGGCGGTGGAGGTCTTGACACTCTTAAGGAGTGGCAAGCTACTGAGTGTCACATTTCTTCTTCAACCAATGTCACCCGGCTTTCTACGCCGTGTGGCGGATGGGAATATGCCAGCACTCCCCCAAGTGTCCGGGAGGTTAAGAAATGGCTGAAGGATAATCCGCTGAAGCTGAGTAAACCTACGACGGATACTTCACAGGTGGCCCGTTTCTTAGTAACACCGCAGTCATCACATTGATTCGCTTGGCTAGATTGCGGGGCGGACACCAAAAAACATCTTTGGATGGGAGTCTCTGCCGGCGAAACGTTCCGATCTGAACACGCGTGAAGGCCAGCACATGACGCTGTTCTCGATGGAAGTCTTTGGTAAGCCCCTTTTACAGACCGCCTACAGCTAGCATAAAACCTTGTTTCAGCACCCTCTCGAGGGGATCGCATGCCCGACGCAGACCAGGATGAAATCGCCGCCATTTTTTACGCTCTAGGAAAGGACGATCTGAATTCTGGGTTACTTGAAAAAGGCATTCTCGTGGTTCACAATCCACAACTAGACCCTCGTCGGTTATGTGGCTACTCCCTCGAAGTGCTCTCGGACGAACTTGAGCTCATCAATCGCCTCGTTGATATTGTCGTCGACCTCGATCCAGATATCCTTGTTGGCTGGGAAGTGCAGGCTGCGTCTTGGGGGTACCTTAGCACTCGAGGATCTCAGTACGGTAAGGCATTCCACGCCCAATGGTATCGTATTGATGTTTGTAGGACTTGACATCCCTGAACTGATGGCGCGTGCGCCGACCACCTTGACCCGAAGCGGAACGGATCAGTGGGGCATTCAAACGACAACGACCTTCAAAGTCACTGGCCGACACGTGTTCAACGTCTGGAGAATCATGCGTAGCGAGCAGTCGCTGGGCAGCTATTCGTTCGAGAACGTGGCATTCCACTTGCTGCGCAGAAGGTGAGTGCTCGAACATGCCGCGGGCGTCGCGGCTGACATCGAGCGTGGATAGGGTCACCCGCTATTCGGCGTCGACACTTACGGCGTGGTATAATAGCGAAAGTCCCGTCCATACTGCTCGTGTCCTCGAGTATTTTCATAACCGCACTGCAATGACGCTAGGAATTCTCGAGGAAGCGGAGACGACGACGAAAACTGCGTAAGTTGTTTTCCGTAGGCCACAACAACTCATGATATGGATGAGACTTATTCACCAATAACAGCGAATTTGCCCGTGTTTTCGGAGTTGATTTCTTCTCTGTCATCAGCCGCGGCTCCCAATTCAAAGTGGAGTCGTTTATGTTTCGTATCGCAAAGCCGGAGAGTTTTGTTCTCCTCTCTCCGAGCAAGCAAGACGTACGTCGTGTCTTTCGCGATAGGTCGTCCAATTGACAAGACTCAACTACGCAAACCTTAGGTCGGCAGACAAAACGCTGCGGAATGTATGCCTTTGATCATGGAACCTCTTTCTGCGTTCTATAACGGACCTCTCCTCGTTCTCGACTTTCAATCCTTGTATCCCTCGGTCATGATCGCATATAACTACTGTTACTCGACGTGCTTGGGTCGCGTAGCAGACTTTCAGGGCCACAACAAGCTCGGGGTGACAGATCTCGATCTCGCCCCTGGGCTTTTGGAGAAGCTGCAGGATCATATCACGAGTCCGTCTGTTCACCCAACTTGTTCACCAATACTAATCCATCCCTTGTCCAAGTCGCACCGAATGGTATTATGTACGTCAAGCCTATCGTGCGACAAGGGCTCTTAGGCCGGATGTTGACCGAGCTGTTGGACACGCGCGTGATGGTCAAACAAGCGATGAAGAGCGTCAAGAGTGACAAGGTGCGCAACCCTCCTTTCTCGCATACCTGTCTGCATTCCTCATGCTTGCTGGGCGATACCGCTCGCACGCACATAGGCGCTAAGCCGGATACTGGACGCGCGGCAGCTTGGGCTCAAGTATATTGCCAACGTCACATACGGCTACACGGGCGCGACATATTCTGGACGGATGCCTGCGGTGGAAATCGCGGACAGCATCGTACAAAGTGGGCGAGAGACGCTTGAAAAGGTGCGTGTGGACATGTCCCTGATCGTTCATCATACGTATTGCCCCTACCAACGCCATTCAGGCCGTCGCCGTTATCGACGCGACGGAGAAATGGGGTGCGAGGGTCGTGTACGGGGACACGGACTCGGTGTTCGTCTATCTCAAGGGCAGGACAAAGGAACAGGCGTTCGAGATCGGACACGAGATCGCGGATGCAATTACGGCTATGAACCCGGCGCCTATCAAGCTCAAGTTCGAAAAGGTGCGTGCATGCACGAATCGCACGTGGCCGTCTGGCGAGACGCGATAACGACGATGGATGGACAGGTGTACTTGCCGTGCGTGCTCATGGCAAAGAAGCGCTACGTTGGGTTTAAATACGAGACGCCCGAGGAAACTGAACCGACGTTCGATGCCAAAGGTATCGAAACCGTGCGACGCGATGGCGTACCCGCTCAAGCAAAAATGACCGAGACATGTTTAAAGTTGGTTTCGTGCTCGAGCGCGTCTTCCTGAAGACTTCTGATGCGTGCGCACGTGCAGGATTCTGTTCCGTACGCAAGACTTGAGCCAAGTCAAGAGCTATTGTTACAAGACGTGGTCAAAGATCTTGCGCAACAGAATATCGCTGCAAGACTTTATTTTCGCCAAGGAAGTGAAGATGGGAACGTACAGGTGAGAAAATGGTCCGTGTCTTATGCATGGATCATAGAGTAACTCTTCTTTTTCGTTAGTGATAAGGGCCCTCCGCCACCAGGCGTTGCAGTCGCTGCACGGAGGATCTTGCAGGATGTGAACGATGAGTCTCAGTATGGCGACCGTGTACCGTACGTGATCGTACGAGGTGACCCGCACACGCGGCTCGCCGAAAGAGCGGTCACGCCGGAAGAGTTTCTGGCCAACAGGTACGCCTTCTCGTCCAAAGCACACTGATAGACGAAGGCTGATATATAATGACGAGGCAACTACGCATCGACGCGTCCTATTATATCTCCAGAGTCCTGATACCACCATTGGAGCGCATCTTCAACCTCGTGGGCGCTGATGTCCGCGCGTGGTACGACGAGATGCCAAAAACGATCACCGTTGACGAACGTGACTTGCTCACACTCTCGCCCCAAAAGCGTGCGGCGTCCGTACATACGAACAGGCTCAAGATCGATGAGCACTTCCAGAGTGCACGGTGTCTGACGTGCGGTGGTACGGCTTTGGACGGTATGCCCCGCTTGTCCCGCGTTTCATGTTTGTTCCGGCTCGAGGTACTGACTTGACGCGTGTATAGTAGGCATCTGTGATGGGTGTCGAGCCGACCCGCAGACGATGATACCCACTTTATTACTTCGCATGCGCAAGGGCGAACAGAAGCTCCTTGACGTACAGCGAATATGCGCATCATGCGCGTCGACTGCGCCGAGCGAGCCAAGCGGGTGTATGAACATTGATTGTCCGTGGTTGTATGAGCGGATCAAGGCCGAACAGAAGCTTGATTTTCTAGAGGGACTGCGGAGGCTGGTGGACGATT
>JBBPKI010001294.1:0-13495 GCA_038089155.1 Nevesoporus exiguus
ATATCATTGTGGTGCGCTTCGTGCACCAGATTTGGGTTAAACATTGGGCCAGTTTTTGGAGTCACTGTATATAATCTGAATCCTATTGACAACTGGACTTTAGTCAAGTCCTGGTAGATTCCCCTCTATCTCCCTCTTGACTCTACAGCAAGTCTGAGTTGTGGTGACCAAAGCCTTAAGTGGTAGAGGTTGCCAACAGCCCTGGCAAGGGCAGGGTTTTTCTTTATAAAGAAGAGGGAAAAGGCAATCTTCTTATCATGGGTATTGTAGATTTCTTCGTTGATCAGGAGGTAAGTTTCAACTGAGAGAAGTCAGGCTTTGGCAGTACTTGTATCCCCATCATAATCAGTAGGAACACCTATCTTGATCTCAGCAGGTTTGGATGTCATGTCATTGTAGGGAACATACATTCCCTGCAGGTGTATTTCAGATTTATAGGGCATCCAACAATATCCCAACTTATCCAGTGTTATCAAAATCATTCCAGTGTTATCCAGGTCGACAGGATAATTTCCCAGTATGTTTCCAGCCAGAATTGATCCCCTACATGACCAGGTTGCACAGTAACTGGCTGGAGTAGATTTATACTGGCCAGGATCACTTCCTGGTGCTGTCCACTTATGTTCTGATGTCTTGGTATGCATGTTATGACCAGCTTATGTTGTTTTGAATCTGGTTTGGTTGTTTTCACTTATTGACCATTGTTTTATGCCTTGTCTAGCACTATATAGGCATGTTACTAGTTACTTAATACAGTTTTTTTCTCCTCCTCTTTGTTAGTATGCCTAGTATAAGCCTATTTGTCTGGTCCTAGACTTCCCTCACTGTCTGCATTGCACACAGAAGCCCAGGAATGTATCTAGATGTCTGGAACCCAGTCCCTTCTAGAGAAGGCTCCCATAGGAGTTGTCCACACCAGTGGTATGCTCTTTACCATTCATTCCTTTCTTTATTCCGGCCATTTGTTGTGTCTTGAGACTCCATGGGATGAACTGCCCCACCTTCTTTCTACTGCTTTACACAGAAGGATATTTTTGTTTTTACATTGTTATCTTTTTCAGAGTTGGAGAGTTCAGGAGAAGGAGAGCAACAAGGAGGGGTAGATGGAGTATATTGTATAGGAATGACAGGGGTTGGGGTGGTGTAGGCAGACAGTGGTAGAGCAACAGATGTATTATGTTTAGGTGATGTACTGGAAAAGGGATTGGAGTAGCCCAGAGATCAGCAGAACTTTCAGATTCAGAGACAGGTTCTGGCTCTTCTACTTTGATTGATTCAGGATCAGGGGTTGCTCCTCTGGCAGCAGCTCTGCAAAGGGATAGTTTAAGAAGGGCATTGTAGTAACAAGGTGTTTCAGAAGGATGGTTTGAGTTAGATGACCAAGAAATTCTTCTAGACAATATGGTGATGTGGAGGGGTGCCCTACTCTGATGGCAGGAGGGGAAAGGAGTAAGCTTGTGTATTTGTTATGTAGCACATTCCAAAGAACTGCTAGTACAAGTTATCCTTTGTGAGGAGGCACTCACACAGAGGTGCAATGTCTCATTAAGGCAAGGAAATGGTTTAGAGGTAATTACTTTGGCAAGGAATTGAACAAGGCAAGTGAGGCTTCAAGGGGATGCATTGATTGCATAGCACAAGCTTGTGATACAGGGTTGCTTGACTACTTACTTAAATATAACAGTAATGTGCACATAGACCTATTAAGGGTGAGCATGGAAAGAGATAAAAAAGAGAAGGAACTACTGTGAATGATACAATAGAATCATGAGCCTATACAAGAGAATAGGCTTAGGAGAGATGGTCCTTAGAATAAAGAATAACTAGTCAAGTAGATGTAGAATATAGGCAGAATGGGACTGAAAGGTAATCAGAAAGTAAACATATTTGGCATATGGAAGGGGATAATGAAAGAGAACAGCAATGGAGATTAATAGGATGCTATGTATAAGGGGAAAGATTGTAACAATAGCATAGCATCTGTACTGGCATTATTCCAGCCAGTCATTGAATATGTGAAATGGAAGTTGAAGTTGCAAATAAAAAGAATTCTGGGATAAGAAGCCCTTTTGATTATGCATGTGAACATGATCTTTGAATAGCATGAAAGCTTGGATGTGTGTCCCATCAACAGCTCCAATGTAGTCACAAAAATAATGGAAACATGGATTGGCTATAATCACATGTGAGATCAGTGTTTGTCTTGTTGAAAGATGCACATACATGCTGTAGAATGGTGGTGATGAGAAGAAATATAGCATATTCTTGAAATATCTTCATGTTTTCATTTTAGCACCCTTTAGGCATGCAACAATAGAAAAATACCTTGTGATGGTGTCTGATGAGTGTTGAAATCCCTCCCCAACATGCCAAGCACTCAATCCAGTGTTACAGATATATAGAAAGATCCCCAGCTGTTCTGCCACTGAGATTCCATGTTTCAACCTTGTGAAGCCATTCTCTTCAAAAACATATATCAATACTTCAAATACATTATGACTGACCAAAAGGGATGTTTTGATTCAGTCTGGATGGCAATTCATTAGCTCAATAATCCATGCTTTATCTGAGAGGATTGATGTGTGGTATGGGATTTTTTTTGGTATCAAGAGGAAGAGTAATTAATAGTAATATGTGAGTTAGATTACAAAAAATGACAGTAGCATGAAGAGACAGTGCCATCTCCTATATTTTGCTTGCATTTTGAGGTCCATTGCTATCAGTGTGGGTGAAGTGTCTCAATCATCTGCTTATCTACTATACAGCCCCATAGTATGATATCATAATGCCAGTTATCTTCAAATTAGTTAGCTGAATGTTCACCAACTTCAGCCAACCCTCAAGTTGCAAATTTTCATAAGCTGGACAAGACCTTATTTTTTGCTCCACTCTAACCTCCTTTGATAGCTGTTCCTTGCCCTGGTACCTGACCACTATATCTCCACATGGTTACCATCTCCACTTCTCTTCCTTTTGTTCATCACTACATCTAGTGACCTTCATTATTCATCACACCTTTATCCCTGGCAATAGCAGTGCTGCATATCTTCACTCTCAGGATATACATAGATAGTTGCTGCATGTATAGTAGTTCCCCATCTTGGTCTTGCCACTCTCAGGAGACCACCAACCTAGTGGCTTAGCCCCTTGAGTCCCTACTTTGATCACTTCTTGTCTGGGTTCCAGCCCCAGCAAGTATCCTTGCTCAGCCATTGTCCTAGTCTAGTGTCTTTCTGTGGCTATTACCATCATGGCTAGAGGGTTATTGGTGGGATTAGTGATGGAGTTAGACACAAATTTTGGATGAAGGAGTTGAAGCAGAGATACTCTTGAGAATGTCAGTGCAGGACTTATGTACATAGGAGATTGATTGGGAGCATGCCTAAGAACATTCAGGGAGTGCTTAAAGCAAAAGAAGGCTATGTTGGCAACCTAATCCACTTAAGGTATTGGTCACCACACAAATAGTACTTGCTGTAGAATCAAGAGGATAAAGGTAATCAACCAGGACTTGACTGAATACCTTTCACTTCAGTCACATTTGTTCCAGACCCCTTATCTACATGCATCCTTAATTACCACTAGTCTAGACTCTTAGGTCCTGTTCACTTTGCCACACTTTGCATTAACTGAAGCCAGTTGCTTTGGTTAAACTTGGGTGAGTTTCAATCACATGTCACACTGATCAGAGTGATTGGAGGGAGATTGGGAATTGGATCTTTAGATAAGAATACTAGTGAGCAATAAGAGATGTACATTGAGTTGTAATGGACCTAGCAGTGCAGAAGAGCCTTGATTGTTGTTGCCTTGCCCTCCTAGTATCACTTATTATAACCCAGCTCACTTATTACTACCATCTCTTGACATCCAGAGCAGAACCCATACCCTACCACACATTGATCCTTACCAGACAAATATGGATGACTGAGCTCCTCACTGGCCACTCAAAGCGAATCCAGCTTTGTCTTGGTGTAAGTCATGATGTATTTGATGTTCTAATAGACACTTTGAAGTACTGTTAAAATCTGGTCTCTCTGGACTCAAGTCCAACTGGAGTTGTGGAGTTCTAGGGGTTATCAGAGGAGTTAGTATAGGAGTTGGACTGGAGGTCTGAATGGAGGAGTTAGAGCAGAGGTACTCAGGAGGATGTTGGTGCAGGACTTATGTGTCATGCCCCTAAGCAGGTCTAAGTCCTTATATTTTGGAGGGATGGAGGTCTGACAAGGAGGAGATATGGTGATCATGAAAGGAGGGGAGAGGTGACTTGGTTCAATATTCATACTGAGGAATACATACAGGAGGTACAGGACTTAAATATAATTGGAGGGACAAGAGGGGGTACAAAATTGGATGAAAATAGCATCTTACTAAGATGGCAAACATATGAAAATATTCTAGGAGATAGTAAGTGAAGTAGAGACAAAGGAGGGACAAAAGAACAAAAGGAAGAACAAATGGGGATAAGATCAAGGCAGTTCCAAGCAAGCACAGCTGCAGGTCCAATCAGAGGAGCTCTGTGCATGGTGGAGATGGAGGTGGACTAGAGGGGAACAGAGATGACCGGAGTTGGTTGGAGAAGGGGCCAGAGGAGGCAGAGATGGCTAGTTTGGCACAGATATAACAAGCACCATGGACATGCAGCAACCTCTTGAAGGGGGGGGATATTGCTCAAAGAACAACTGGGCATATTTCTTTACATGTGCATTACAGGGCTCTCAACTGGCCATGTCAGAGAGAGATTTCAGCATTCTAAGGGGATGATCAGGAGGTAAGTGATCTGCTCCTCTCTATTCCTGTTTTTATATATTGTTTTCAGATATTTCAAGCAAATGCTCAACTTCTTCTCAACTGCTCTGTTCTATACATCACAAGTTCATTTCCCAACAACTGACACACCCATCCCAATGATTATTATTGATGACATCTGTTTTCAATCTTTCTGTGATTGCATCAGTGCTGTTGATGGCATCCACATCCACACATTTGCACCTGTTGAAGCTCACTCCACCTTCCGCAATCAAAAGGGATTCATCAGCCAAAATTGCCTGTTTATATGCAACTTTGACCTCCTTTTCACATATACATTCATCAGAGCAGATGGATCCAGTGCAGACATGACACTTTTGAATGTCATGCACACTCATGACTTGTGCATGCCCCCTGGCAAATATTTACTTGCTGATGTAGGTTTTGGGACTTGCAACACACTTCTCATCCCATATCATGGCATCAGGTACCATTTAAAAGAGTGGTGCCAAGCAAGAGAAAGGTGAGACTAGACTTCACTACCAACTCTGCTACTGACATTGTACCAGACCATGAATGCCAGAAGAGCTGTTCAATCTATGTCATGCAGCACTGCGCTCAGTGATTGAGCATATCTTCAGTATCATCAAGCAGCAATGGCATATCCTTCAGCTCCCCCCCAAATATAACCTACATATACAAGCTAGAATCTGCACTGCGCTCTGTGCACTTCACAATTTCATTTCTAGGTTTAAATTCAATGACTTCTATGATCCAGAGGTTGGTGGAATCCATCTCTTCGATGATTATGACAACAAGCAGGGTATACTTGGAGACAGTCCAGCTGACACTAGAGAAAGGTGCCAGGCTGATGCACACTGCAATGCAATTGCACAAGAAATGTGGAGTGATTACCAGGATGAGTTGCAGCACCAGGGACTCATGTAGTATTCATATATTGTACTAATACAAGATTGTGCTACAACACAAATGGAAAAAGTATAGTATTATGATGTACTAGTGGGGTAAATTTTGCCCAGCCTGTGCAGTAACCATTTGGATTGCAGTCTGGGCAACAATGAAGTGAAGGCAATCACATGATTCCTATTCGATGGGTTGGCAAAGAAGTCAATTAGGTCCAGAATATTCTCCTCACTGAGACTGAACATATTCTTGTTATGGTTTTATTTCTCTCTGGTCACCTCCTACTTATTTTCTTTCTTTGTTTTTGGGAGGGACCAATTGCACAGGAAGTCTATCTGCCATATCTCATCATTCTATATTCGGATGACATCAGACTAATCCCATTGCTATAACTTCACTTTTGCAGCCTTCATCTTTTTGATCATCTTTGGACAGTGCCTCCTTCATCACCATCTCTCTGTTTGGTGATGCATCGTCCCTACTACCATCTTCTTCTGATAGATACCATCTCTGGCTATTATGCGTGCAGCCTCCTTTCACTAGACACTATTTAAAGACACCTCCATACACTGTAGCAGTTCTCCAGCCAATTCTTACATCTTTCTGGTGCAACTATTGCCTGCTCACTCGCTCGCCTTACCACAGGAGAGAGCCCTTGTCTTCACCCGCCTACCAAGGAGAGTGGCCCCTTGTACTTGGTGAAGGGTACCCTAGCTCAGTGAGAGCACTACCTTTATCAATAGCAAACCCTGGTTGGGTCACCCTGCTAGTCAAGTGTACTCAGAGGAGCACTGTCAGCAAACTCAGAGGAGTTGCCCTGCTGACCACTTCCTTCTACAGTCTATCTGGGACATCATGCCTCTCTGTGAGTGCCTCCCAGTTTAGACAACTGTTAGTCCAGTGGTAGAAGGACATCATAGGCATAGTTCTACCATAACCATTACAAAAGAATTGGCTCATCCCCTCTGCCTTCTTACCTAAGAAAGGCTTACCACCATTGATCCCTTACACTCCTCTCACAGAGTTACCAGCTCCTCCGCCAGCACCCCTTGTCAGGAAGACCTATGAGAAAGAAGAGAATCCCTGCTAACATGAGCACTATCACAGGCAGCCCATGCTGCAATGTTTCATGTCCTAAATGATGATGAGTCTTCAGAGGAAGAACAAGAGAATATCACCATTGACACCCCTGGTGAACTAGAAGCATCCCCCACCTCCAAACCTAGTGAAAACATCACTAGCTTCTGCCAGTTTGTAGCTAGCCTACCCCCAAGACCACATGACTGGAATGCACCCTTGACACATTCACTGCCTTCTGATGACATGATGTCCAAGTCCGAGCTAAAGTCCACACTCCCTGCTGACTTCTCAGGAAAGTCTGATGATGCCACCAGATGAATCAAGGCCATGAAAGGCCATTTCACAGTAAACTCAACTTTGTTCACTACAGACAAGTCTAAAATATTTACAGTGCTAAACAAGATGAGCACTGGATGAGGAGTCCAGTTCTCAGAGGGCTGGTATGATAAGATGAACAATACCAATGCCACAGGAAAAGACTTTGACATGCTGGAGAAAAGATTTCTCACAGCTTTCATATCATTTGAAGAGAAACAGAATGCCACTAACACATTAGACTATATCAGGCAAAGGGTCTGCCATGACCCAGTAACCAAGCTGGACAATGGATTCCAAGAATACATACAAGACTTCCTTTCACTGCAAGCAAAGGCCAAGATCTCCAATGAAGGAGAAATTTGCAGGAAATTCCTTAGAGGACTAGATGAGAAGCTGGGTAACCTTATTCTGATGCAGGCCACCATCCCTGATACACTGGCAAAGTGGATCTCTGATGCCCAGAAATTCCATAAGCAACAAAACTTAATCCAGTCCATCCAGGCTGGAGGGCAGTTCCCATCTCATATGGGCAGAGATCTGAACACCATGGAAATAGATGCCATCAGACTATCCCCCACTGAAAGGGCCTGATGCATCAGAGACCAGCTCTGCTTCATCTGCAAGAAGAAAGGATGTTCTACCCAGAATCACCACAGATATAAGAAAAGATCCCCACCACCACCCAGGACTGCCACCATCACCACCATAGAAACCCCACTGCCACCACCTCCCTCAGAACTAACCCCCATTGAGGAATATGTCCACTCCCTTGAAAGAAGAGGTAGAAGCAAGGACAAGATCCTAGCGGTCTTAAAGACTTGCTATAAAGAAGAAGAGGTTGTTCCTGAAGGACCCTCTCAGGGTTTTTAAAGGGAGAGGCTGCCTTAACATCTGCCTCTCATGTGATTGCTCCTGTACTACTCAGTTCTAGTAACAATGAATCTATATGCTTCCTGGTAACCCTGAAGTATGGAGCCAAAATCATCGAAACCACCACACTGGTAGATTGTGGTGCCATAGGAAATTTCATCAACCCTGAATTAGTAAAGAAGCTAAATGCCCCCACCATCCCCATTGAACCCATCAAAGCCTATAACATGGATGGAACAGAGAACTCCAGAGGCAAGATCATCTCCCACACTAACATAACCCTTGCCATAGGAGGAATAGACAACCAGATCTCTCCAATGATCATTGGTTGTGGACAACCCCAGGTGATCTTAGGAATGACATGGCTCAGAAAGGTAAATCCAAAAATAGATTGGGCCAAAGGGGTGGTAACCCTTCCTGACATGCCCAGATCTTCTCCCCAACCTGCTGACACCATAACTCAGAGATATCTACTCCAATTCCTAGATACTGACCCAGATGAAACCACTGAATGATGGTTAAAGAAAAGGAAGGACTGGCTGAATGGAGATATATTTGCAAAACAACCCTCTCCACCCAGATCACTTCTGAAGGAAAGAAAGTCAAGGTAACCCTACCTGAGGAGTTTAAGGAATTTGTGGATGTCTTTGCTGAAAAGACCCATGACTTACTATCCCCTAGCCACCCTTTTGATCATGCCATCAAACTAAAGAACACCTTTGTACCAAAGGTAGCCAAAGTGTGTCTGCTAAACCCTCAGAAACAAGATGCTTGTAAAGGCTTTGTAGAGGAACATTTAAAGATAGGAAGAATCATTCCATTCAAATTCCCACAAGCCTCTCCATTTTTCTTTGTACCCAAGAAAGATGGGACACTCTGACCTTGCCAAGACTATAGGTACCTGAATGGGCACACTGTCAAGAATGCCTATCTGCTCCCACTCATTTCCAATTTAATGGACAAACTAAAAGGCTCTAGGTATTTCACCAAGTTTGACATCCAATGGGGGTACAACAACATCCTCATTCAACCTGAAGATTAATGGAAAGTGGCATTTGTCATGCTGCTTGGGTTGTTCGAATTCACTGTAATGTTTTTTGGGCTTTGCAACTCACCAGCTACTTTCCAAGCCTTCATGAATCATTCTTTTAGAGATTACATTGCCCAAGGATGGGTGATCATTTACATGGATGACATACTTATACACTCTAGTGACCTGGCTACTCACCATGACAGGACCAAAAAAGTGCTCCAATGGCTGAGGGAACTCCATCTATCCCTGAAAATCTCGGAGTGTATGTTCAACACCCCTGAAGTTGAATACTTGGGTATGGTAGTAGGAGAAGGGGTAGTCAAAATGGACCCATCCAAGTTGTCTGCCATTACTAACTGGAATGCACCAACCTTGGTTAAAGCAGTTCAATCTTTTATAGGATTTTGTAACTTTTACAGGAAGTTCATCCCACACTTCTCTGCCACCACTGCCCCATTACACCTACTAACCAAGGTAAAACAACCTTGGGCCTGGGGGGCAGATCAGGAGGTTGCATTCCAGACCCTGAAGAAGATTTTCACCCAGGCACCAGTCCTCATGTTATCTGACACTGACAAGCTGTTCACACTGATGACAGATGCCTTGCTTACTGCTGTCAGAGCCATTCTCATGCAGGCAGATGGTAACAGCGACCTTCACCCAGTTGCCTATTTCTCCTCCACCCTCACTCCTGCTGAATGAAACTATGACATTTATGATAGGGAATTGTTGGCAGTAATTGAAGCTTTGGAAGAATGGAAGCAGTACCTACGAGATACAAGTCACCTGGTAACTATAATGATGGACCATAAAAACCTTTCATACATGCATACTCTGCAGAACCTCTCACAATGACAGGCTTGCTGGAGCCTTTTCTTACAGGACTTCGATATCATTTGGTAGGTTATCCCAGGGACCCAGATGGGACCTGCCAATGTGCTCTCTAGGAAGGACGAGGTGGACACCTTGGATGACAACAAACTGGTGCTGATTATTCCTGTTAATGCATCTCTCCATGAGTATCTTCCGGAACATATCAGCATCAGGGTGTTGGATCTCACCCTCACAAAAAAGATTGAGGAATCCTCTGCCACTGATCCATTGGTTCTTCATGCTGTGGATGCACTGAAAGATGAGCTGCCTCTCCTCCCACACTCCACCCTCCTGGATTGGAGGTTTGATAATAAACAACTATACTACAAGAACTGACTCTACATCCCCAACTCCACCTGCCCCAATTTGGTTTCTTCCCTGCACAACTCCCCTGCCAGGGGGCATGAGGGAATCTTTTGAACTCAACAACAGCTTGCACACGAATACTGGTGGCCTGGGATGGCCACCTTCATCTGCCAATATGTCCTTGGCTGTGCTCCCTGCCAAGCAAATAAGGTCAACACTCATCCCACAGTTTCCCCTCTGTCCCCACTTGCCTCCATGGCAATCCACCTTTTTCAGCAAATCTCTGTTGATCTCATCTCTGGCCTATCATGCATAGGTGTTTTTGATGCTGTGATGGTCATGGTTGACCATGGACTTACTAAGGGGGTAATTTTCACCCCTTGCTCGAAATCTATTAATGCAGAAGGAGTGGCGAAGCTGTTCTTCACTCGGACCTTCCCTTGCTTTGGACTTCACAACACAGTGATCTCTGACAGAGGTCCACAGTTTGCATCTGCATTCACCATAGAGCTAGCATGCCTTCTCAAGTTTGACATCAAACTGTCCTCTGCATATCACCCACAAACTGATGGGGAAACTGAACAAGTCAACCAGAAGCTGGAGATCTACCTACAGATCTTTTGCCAAGGGAGAGCCCAGAATTGGGCTGATCTCTTTCCCACTGCTGAGTTCTCTCACAACTCAGCCATACACTCTGCCACTAAAGAGACCCTGTTCTTCCTCATGATGGGCTACCACCCCCGCTCTTACCCTGATCTAGGGAAGACATTCCTCCCCACTTTAGAAGCATGTCTGTCCCTGATCTCTAAGGGATGAGATGAAGCACTGGCTGCCCATCAGAAGGCTGCACAATATATGAAAGAACAAATCACTTCCAAGTTCCATCCATGGAAAGTTGGAGATAAGGTGTGGTTGGAAGCCACCAACCTTCACTTCAACTACCCAGCTAGGAAACTTGCCCCAAAAAGAGAAGAACCCTTCAAAATCATGCAAGTCCTCTCCTATGTTGCCTACTGACTGAAACTACCTCCCACATGGAAGATACATGACATCTTCCATGCCTTGCTCCTATCTCCCTACTGAACCACCTTAGAACACAGTCCAAATTTCCTCCTACCACCACCTGACCTCATCAACAATGAAGAACAATATGAAGTCGAGGCCATGCTAGCTCATAAGGGAAAAGGATCATGAAGACAATACTTGATCAAATGGCTTGGTTACCTGACATCTGAAAATACCTGGGAACCCAAAAGCAACTTAGATCAAGCACAGGAACTGTTGATGGAGTATAAAACCATTCACTTGGATACTGATTGATCCATGTTTGAACAGCTCTTCCCTGCCCTCCTGATCACTATATACATATATTCTAGCCTCTCTCACATCCCTCCTCCCATCTGCTATCCTCTTCACTCACACTGTAAAACACCTCCTTGTCCAAAATGATTAGCCTTTCTCCAATATGTCTATGGACACTTTTGCTGCCGCTGCTCACACTTGCCGAGTATTCACTAAGTTCCTTCCTAACTTCCAATGCCACTTATTGTATTCTACTGTGCTTGCTTGCCCTCCTCTTCTTAGAATTGTAGGATGCACCCCTTCTTCCTGGTCCACAGCTGGACTGGAGGCTCTGATTGCCCTTGCCACCTCCTTAAATTCTACTACTTGTTACCTTGAACAATTTCCTAATTGCCACACCACCTCCACCCCTCACCTCAACAGTGCCCACACAGGTTTACACCAGATACATTCCCATCTCCTTGATGCACTCCTCGCTGTTGGCTTTGATGATGTCCTGGTATCCCTTAACCCTGAGGATATCTGGCCTATCTTCCAACCAATCTATGCCACCCTTACTAACAAGGAACTCAACAAATATGAGGAAAGAGATCTCATTCTCCATGCCCCCCTCCAGGAACGTCTTACTTCCCCTGCTATATCTGCACCCACACCACCATCCCCTGAAATTCCTTTTCAAATCCCAGCCCCCCACTGCTCCTCTATCCCACCTGCCACCCAATGGATCTCTATCCCAGATTGTGTCCTCCCATCTCCACCTCACCCAGAGATCTCCCCTGAGAATCCCACCATCACCCACTGTTTTCAGGGTTGAACACTCAGCCACTTTCACAAATTCTGCCCCCAGTACTGCTGCCCCAAGTGCAAACAATGGGCGCCTGGGCATAATAGTGCTCAATGCCTCTCTGTACAATGCAATATGTGCCACCATTGGGATCATGCTGCCCGTCTCTGTCCTTCCATCTGATGCACTACTTGTGGGGAGATGGGCCACAACTCAGATGTACATATGTGACGTGGAACTTGAATTTGATACTGGTGACTATGAGGTCAATAAGGGGGACCCTGAGGGATCCAATAGAGATTAGAGGTGATGAGCGATATGTCAAGGCAGGGCCTCAAGCTTATGAGGGGGGTAATGTTATGGTTTTGTTTCTCTCTGGTCACCTCCTACTTATTTTCTTCCTTCATCTTTGGGAGGGACCAATTGCATGGGAAGTCTATCTGTCATATCTCATCATTCTATATTTGGATGACATCAGACTAATCCCATTGCTATAACTTCACTTTCACAGCCTTCATCTTTTTGATCATCTTTGGACAGTGCCTCCTTCATCACCATCTCTCTGTTGGGTGATGTGTTGTCCCTACTACCATCTTCTTTTGATAGATACCATCTCTGGCTATGTGTGCAGCCTCCCTTCACTAGACACTATTTAAAGACACCTTCATGTACTGTAGCAGTTCTCCAGCCAATTCTTACATCTTTCTGGTGCAACTATTGCCTGCTCACTTGCTTGCCTTACCAAAGGAGAGAGCCCTCATCTTTGCCTGTCTACCAAGGAGAGTGGCCCCTTGTACTCAGTGAAGAGTACCCTAGCTCAGTGAGAGCACTACCTTTATCAATAGCAAACCCTGTTTGGGTCACCCTGCTAGTCGAGCATACTCAAAGGAGTACTGTCAGCAAACTCAGAGGAGTTGCCCTGCTGACCACTTCCTTCTACAGTCTATCTGGGATGTTGCACCTCTCTATGAGTGCCTCCCCAGTTTAGGCGACTGTTAGTCCAGTGGTAGAAGGACGTTGTAGGTATACAGTGACCTTAAAAACCCTTTCCATGTTGGCCTAGATGGTGGTGTGCGAAGCACACCACCAAACACCGTGGGAATTGCAATTAGCTTTGGTGGAATTATAAATGGTACATACTCCTGGCTATGAAATTGCCCCCAGGGTCATGTGATTTGGTTCACACAATATGGAGATATGATTGATTCAAAACACTAATATCATGGAAAGGGTTTTTGCACTTTTGGATTGATGACTAG
>JBBPKI010001295.1:0-13481 GCA_038089155.1 Nevesoporus exiguus
GAATAAGGTCTCGCTCTTCGTACTTGTTGAGCTCCTTGTCGGTTAGCGTGTTATAAATGGGTTGGAAGACTGGCCAAATATCCTCAGGCTCGAGGGATACGATGGCATCATCAAAACCGACAGCAAGGAGGGTGTCAAGGAGGTGGGAACGTATCTGATGCATCCCGGTGCGAGCTCCATCGAGGTGAGGGGCAGAAATAGTGTGACGGTTGGGGAACTGTTCGAGGTAACAAGTGGTCGTGTTCAGGGAGGTGGCAAGGGCAATGAGCGGTTCCAGTCCAATGGTGGACCTGGAGATGGGCAATGTCCTATAATATGAAGAATAGGAGGGCAAGACAGAAGAGCAGAATAGAGTAAACATCTTTGAAAATCAGGGAGAAACTTAGCAAAAACGCGGCGAGTGCTAGCAGTGGCAGCAAACTCTGAATGAGACATGATAATCTAGCTATGTTGGGTGGCGAGTAGGTGAGAAACAGTTCGAGTGAAGACGATGGCAGCTGGGAGGATGGAAATGAGGACAGCGAGTAGATAAAGGAAAATGAGGATGGCAACAAACTTTTGCTCAGCCATGGATCAATCAGTATCCATGTGAGCGCTCTTGTAGTCCGCCAACAATTCCTGTGCTTGATCGAGGTTGCTTTCGGGTTCCCAGGTGTTTTCTGATGTTGGGTAATCTAGCCATTTGATCAAGTATCGCCTTCGTGATCCTTTCCCTCTGTGGGCTAATACAGCCTCGACCTCATATTCTTCTTCATTATTAAGGAGGTCAGGTGGGGGACGATGGAAGTTTTCCCCAAATTCAATGGTGGTGTGGTAAGGCAAGAGCAATGACGCATGAAATACGTCATGGATCTTCCAAGTTGGGGGTAGCTTGAGTCGGTATGCTACAGGGGAGAGAACTTGGGTGATCTCGAATGGTCCTTCTCTTTTGGGTGCGAGTTTCCTGGAGGGGTAATCAAAGCGGAGATTAGTGGCTTCTAACCACACCTTATCTCTGACTTTCCAGGGGCAGAACTTGGATGTGATTTGATCTTTCATATACTGCGCAGCCTTCTGATGGGCTGCAAGGGCTTCATCTCGTCCCTTGGAGATCAAAGACAGGCGCGTCTCCAAGGCAGGGAGGAAGGTTTTGCCTATATCTGGATAAGACCTCGGATGATATCCCATCATCAGGAAGAATGGCATTTCTTTGGTGGCAGAGTGAACTGTGGAGTTGTGGGAAAACTCGGCTGTAGGTAGGAGGTCAGTCCAATCTTGGCTTCTTCCTTGGCAGAAAATCCAGAGGTACATCTCCAGCTCTTGGTTAACACGTTCCGTCTCTCCATCGGTCTGCAGATGGTAGGCTGAGGACAACCTTACGTCGAATTTGAGTAGTCTTGCCAGTTCTTGGGCGAAGGCAGAGGCAAATTGCGGTCCTCTGTTGGAGATTACAGTGTCATGGAGACTGAAGCATGGGAAGATCTGGGTGAAAAATAGCTTAGCCACTCCTTCCACATCAATGGATTTAGAACAAGGGCAGAAAATTACCCCCTTCATAAGGCCATGGTCAACCATGACCATAACGGCATCAAAAGCGCCCACCCAGGGCAGTCCAGTGATTAGATCAATGGAGATCTGTTGGAAGGGGCGGGTCGCGGTGGAGGAGAGCAGGGATAGGGGCAGTACTGTAGGGTGAGTATTCACTTTACTCACCTGGCAGAGGGCACAGCCCAAAACATATCTCCTGACGTACATAGCCATCCTGGGCCACCAATAGTCACGTGAAAGTCGCTGCTGAGTGCAGAAAATACCCTCATGGCCCCTGTTGGCAACCTAGACCTGTTAAGGCTTCGGTCACACTACTAGACTTGCTTTAGAGCTCAAGAGGAAGATCTGGGGGAATCAACCAGGACTTGACTGAAGTCCGGTTGTCGATGTATTCAGGTTTATATACTACAAGATACTCTAGGGCAGGCGTGTGAAGACTGACTAAGGTAATGACATCATTGTGGAGCGGAATTAAAGATAAGAGCCTAGAGCAACGGTAATTAAGAAAGCATGGAGATAAGGGTCTGGAACGAATGTGAATGAAGTGAAAGGTTTTGACTTAGACTTGGTCAGGTGACATGTCCCACGGTCACGTGATAGTGGTCATGTGACTTGATAAGATAAGATAAGATGGGAAATCGTAACAGCCCCCAACTGGGGAGGCATGGAGGGAGGAGACCAGATCGTGGCGGGCTGGTTCAGGGACGAAGAGGCAGTTCTTGTAATATAGCTGCCCATCAGTGAATCTCCAGTCTAGGAGGGTGGAGCATGGGAGTAGCGGGAGTTCATTCTTCAGGGCGTCTATAGCCCGGAGGACCAACAGGTCAGAGGCGGATGAGGTGGCTATCTTCTCGGCAAGGGCGAGGTCCAAGGCTCAGATGGCGACGTGTTCCGGGAGGTACTCACAGAGAGACGCATCGACCGGAATAATTGTTGCGAGCTTGTTGTCATCCGAGGTGTCTACATCGTCCTTTCGTGAGAGTGCATCCGCCAGTCCCATCTGTGATCCTGGGGTGATTTGCCAGACGATGTTGAAATCCTATAGGAAGAGGCTCCAGCGAGCTTGTCGTCGTGAGAGGTTCTGCAGGGAACACATATATGAGAGATTTTTATGGTCCGTCATAATAGTTACTGGGTGTTTGGTACCTCTGAGGTACTGTCGCCATTCTTCCAAGGCTTCGATAACAGCTAATAATTCCCTATCATAAATGTCATAGTTTCTTTCTGTGGGAGCGAGAGTGGAAGAGAAATAAGCTACCGGGTGCAAATTGCTGTTACCATCAGCTTGCATCAAGACTGCCCCTATTGCGGTAAGGGAGGTGTCAGTCATTAGCGTAAAAGGCTTGTCGGTGTCAGGGAGGGCGAGGACAGGTGCTTGGGTAAAAACCTTCTTCAGTGTCTGGAATGCTGTTTCCTGGGCATCTCCCCATGTCCATGGCTGTTTGGTCTTAGTGAGGAGGTGTAGCAGGGCGGCTGTGGCGGAGAAGTTTGATATAAACTTCCTGTAAAAGTTACAAAACCCAATAAATGATCGGACCGCTTTTACCGACTGTGGTGCGGTCCAGCTAGTGATAGTGGAGAGCTTAGTGGGGTCCATCTTGACAACCCCTTCTCCAACTACCATGCCCAGATATTCTACTTCTGGGGCATCGAACGTACACTTGGAAATCTTCAGGGACAGGTGCAATTCCCTTAGCCGTTGTAGGACCTTCTTTGTCCTGTCGTGATGAGTATGAAGATCCACAGAGTGGATCAGTATATCATCCATGTAAATGATCACCCATCCTTGTGCGATGTAGTCTTTGAATGAGTGGTTCATAAGAGCCTGAAAGGTTGCCAGTGAGTTGCATAGCCCAAAGAACATTACCATGGGTTCGAATAACCCAAGCAGGGTGACGAATGCTGCTTTCCAACGGTCTTCTGGGCGGATGAGGATGTTATTGTATCCCCACCGTATGTCAAACTTGGTGAAGTACTTGGAGCCCTTCAGCTTATCCATGAGGTCAGAGATCAGTGGTAGAGGATAGGCATTTTTTACTGTATGCCCATTGAGGTACCTGTAGTCTTGACAGGGTCTAAGTGTCCCATCCTTCTTGGGTACAAAGAAGAATGGCGCTGCTTGAGGGGACTTGGATGGAACGATCCTTCCTGTCTTGAGATGCTCCTCTACGAAGCTCTTGCATGCTTCCTGTTCCTGGGGGTTCAATGGATAAACTTTAGCTACCTTTAGCACAAAGGTGTTCTTTAGCTCGATGGCATGATCAAAGGGGTGGCTAGGAGGAAGTAAGTCATGGGTCTTTTTGGCAAAGACATCTGCGAATTCTTCAAATTCCTGAGGTAATTTTACCTCTGCCTTCTTGGCTTCTGAGGCTATCTGAGTGGACAGGGTGGTTTTGCGAATATGCTCTCCTTTGAGCCACCCTTCCCTTTTCTTTAGCCAGCATTCAGTGGTTTCGTTGGGGTCCGTATCTAGGAACCTAAGCAAGTATCATTGTGGTACATGGTCAGTGGGTTGCAAGGTAGGTCTGGGGTTATCCGGAAGGGTTACCACTCCTTCGGTCCAGTCTATTTTGGGGTTGACTCGTCTGAGCCACGTCATTCCTAAAATGATCTGGGGTCATCCACAGCCGATGATCATTGGCGAGATCTGGTCATCGTGCTCTCCTGTAGAGAGGGTTACATTAGTTCGTGAGGTAATCATACCTCGGGAGTTCTCTGTTCTGTCCACATTATAGGCTTTGACAGGTTCTATTGCAATGATGGGGGCACCCAACTTCTTGATGAGGGCGGGGTCAATAAAGTTTCCAGTGGCACTGCAATCTACCAGAGCGGTGGTTTTGACGGTTTTGGCTCCGTGCTTCAATGTCACCGAGAAGCGTATTGATCTATTGTTACTAGAACTAAGTAGTACAGGAGCGATGATATGAGAGGCAGACGTTGAGGCAGCCTCTCCCTTTAAAAATCCTTACTAGCTCCCTCTGGAGCAGTTTCTTCTTCCTTGTAGCAGGTCTTCAGGACTGCTAGTACTTCTTTCTTGCTGCAACCTTTCTTTTCAAGGGTGCGGACGTACTCTTTGATGGGAGATAACTTGGGTGGTGGCAGAGGCGGGGTTTCAACAGCAGCGACGGTGGCGGTGTGGGGGGATTGTGGGGATCTTTTCTTGTAGTTGCTGTGATTCCTGGAAGAACAGCCTTTCCTTTTGCAAATGAAGCATAGGTGTTCTCTGATGCAATGGGCCTTATCTGATGGAGACAGCCTGATGGCGTCAATCTCCATGGCGTTCGGATCTCTGCCGGTAGAAGTCGGGAACCGTCCTCCAGCTCTGATGGGCTGGATTAGGTTTTGCTGTTTATGGAACTTCTGGGCATCGGCGATCCATTTGGCCAGCGTATCTGGGATGGTGGCCTGCATCAGTATCAGATTCCCTAGCTTCTTGTCTAGGCCTCTAAGGAATTTCCTGCAGATCTCCCCTTCATCGGAGATCTTTGCCTTGGCCTGTAAAGAAAGGAAATCCTGAATGTATTCCTGGAATCCATTGTCGATCTTAGTAGTGGGGTTGCACCAAACCCTTTGTCTGATATAGTCTAACACGTTAGCAGCGTTCTGCTTTTCCTCGAAGGGAATGAATGCTGTGAAAAATTCTTTCTCCAGCATGGCGAAGTCTTTACCTGTGGCACTGGTATCGTTCATCTTGTCGTACCAGCCCTCTGAGAACTGGACTCCTCGTCCAGCACTCATCTTGTTAAGCACTATGAATATCTTTGATTCGTCAGTCGCGAATAGTGACAAATTAACTGCAAAGTGGCCCTTCATGGCCTTGATCCATCTCATGGCATCATCTGACTTCCCAGAGAAGTCGGCGGGGAGTGTCGATTTGAGCTCGGACTTGGATGTCATATTATTGGGTGATGGTGGATGCGTAGTCGGGGCGTTCCAATTGTGCGGTGTCGGAGGTAGGCTCGCTACGTACTGTCTGAAGCTAGCGACATGTTTGCTAGGGCTGCTTGATGCTTCTAGTTCGCTGGGTGCGTCTACGGTGATACTCTCTTGTTCTTCCTCAGAAGATTCTTCATCGTTGTCTGGGACACAAAACATTGCCGCTCGGGCTGCTTGTGATAGGGCACATATAAGAGGGGATCCTCTTCTATCTCAGGGGTCTTCCTGACGAGGGGTGCCAGCGGAGGAGCCGGTAACTCTGCGAGAGGGGCGTTGGGGATCAATGGTGGGTGAGCTTTCTTAAAGAAGAAGAGGCAGGGGATGAGCCAATTCTTTTGTAACGATCATGGCTATCTATTGCCAGTGATTGACTTCTACCTCTGGGCTATCGGCCGACCTAGGGAGGGGAGGCACTCACAAAGAGGCGCAACGTCCCTGACTAGATGTAGAAGTGCCTTGGTTAGCGGGGCGACTCTTCAAGTTGGCTAACGATCCACACTGTCTCATAGTGCGGCACTCGACTAGCAGGGCAACCCACTCGGGGTTAGCTATCGACTAGGGGACAGACCTTCGCTAGGTCAAAGAAAGCACTTAGACAAAGTGCTTGGCAACTCTCCTCTTGGTGAGGTGTGCAGGGGCACACAGTACTTCCTGAAAGAAGGGTATGCGAAGACAGAGGGCTCTCTCTTCCAATGAAGCGAGCAAAGGAGCTTAGCAATAGTTAACCACAGAGTGAGTAAGAATTGGCTGAGGAGCCGCTACTTTACATGGAGGTTTAAATAGTGTCTAACTACTAGTGGCTATGTCCACAGCCAATGACGGTATCCATCTATCAAAGATGGTGGTAAAGGTAACACATCAAAAGATGAAGGTGAAGTGAGCAATCAAAGATGAGGGTGAAACAAGCAGTATAAGGGCCATCAAAGATGGGGGCGAAGTCTGAAGCTATACTAACAGGATTAGGCAGATGTCATCCGAATACAGAATGACAAGGTGTGGAACATATACTTCCCATGTAATCGGTCCCTCCCAAGTGCAAATGAAGAAAATAAGTAGGAGGTGACCATGAAGAAACAAAATTGTAACACTCCTTAGCAGAGTGGCCAGGTTGTCCACAGAACAAACAAAGATTGTTGTCCAAGTGGCACTGATGTTCCTTTGGAAGGAGCTTTCCATCTTTGCCCAACTTGGATGAAATGGCAGGGTCAGGAGTACTGCCCTTTTTACCTTTGTTATTACCTCCAGAGGAGCCAGAGGTGCTAACAGCGGGAGTGGAGTTGCCTTTGGATTTATCGTCCTTGGGCTTGGCAGAGGCGGAGTTGTTGGAAACTGATTTGAAGGGGTGCTGGATACCAGAGGTGGAACCAGAGGCCTTGGTTGTGCAGTTGATTTCCTCCTTGTGCTTCCAATACCTATAATCAATCTGCTGGGTGAGAGCCTGGAGATTATAAATGTTGTCTGGCTTACCCTGCCAGGACAACTCATCCTTGATGCGGTCCAGCAGTCCATTGTAGAAACTCCAGTGGAGTGCACCAGAGCCCCAGTCCCAGACTTGGGACACTAGACAGTTCCATTCAATGATGTACCTAGAGATGTGTTGTGAGTCTTTCATATGCAGCTGCTCAAGTTGAGCTTCTGTGTCTGTGACTGGGTTGTGAGGACCAAAGTTAGACTGTAGTTCAAACAGGAATGTCTTCCAATCCAACATCCAGAGCAGACAAGACTCTGGAGTTTTGACTCCAAGCAAGTCCAGTTTGAAATACTCTAGGGTGAAGCCCTTGAGGTACAACTGTGCAAAGGTTACCTTAGTCCTATCATTTTTGAAGGACTTCAGATTTGCTTGGAAATTCAGTTTGCACTGAACTATAAAGGGGCAGAGTTTCTTGGTGTCCATTCCATCAAATGGGTCCAGCTCATGGACCTTTGTCTTCAGAGTGCCAGAGCCTTTCTTGCAACACAATGCCTGCCTGGTCATGTCTTGGATTGCTTCAGCAAGCTGAGTAAATGGTTCAAAGGCCAGTGGGACATTGTTTGCAGCGTCAAAGGCATTACCTTGTCCTTGACCCCAAGGGTCATTGGAGTCATCAGAGTTTTCAGAGTCGGAGGAGTCGCTGTCATCTTCGCCATCGTCCCCTGGTACCAGAGGTGGAGGACCACTGGACCCACCGTGCTCCACTTCTTCTTCATCCTCCCATAGTTCCCTGAAACAGGGTCCTTTGGGGGATTCCAAGTCTGCTGGCAATGGCATCAGAGGAGACAGAAGGCTTCAATTTTGACAGTAGCCTGAGGTAGAGTTGCCAGGCCTGATGGTCAGGCTAACGAACTCACCAGGGATGGTGCGAGAACTGCCAAAGGCAGTCCATGGTGCATGCTCATGTTGGATGGTGTGTGCATGAGAAGACATTGAGAATTGTATGGACCTAGACAAGTATTAGTACAAATATACTATCAAGTCCAGGTCCTCCAGGTCAAGTCCAACCAGAGGTCTGAAGGGGCTAAGGGGGAAGTAGAGGGTGAGCAGCAGAGGTAGACCAGAGTCCGACCGGAGGAGCAGAGACAGAGGGGACTTATGAGGACTTGGCACAGGACTTATATGTTGTGCCCTTGTCTAAGTCCAGTCCTCAGATTTCGGAGGACATCGGGGCAGAGGTTCCAGAGAAGGGGAGAGGCAGAGGGAGATCAGACAAGATTTACATAGGAGGAGTGACTTATGCAATATTCATACTGAGGACATACAGAGTGGAGTACAGAGACTTATATACTAAGAAGAAGGGTGACTAATTCTAGGATCGATGCAAGGTGTGAAATGGAGTTCAGGGATAAGGGATAATAGAAATCAAGGGATAAGTGAAACATAGGGATGAGTACAGGGTTGGGATAAACGACAATGTCATAAAGGATGAATTATAAAAGAGTCCAAATAAGGAAACTACAAGGGTGAAGGAAAACTGACCAGAGTTGTGGTGGAGTTGAGACCGGAGGCACTGGAGTTGAGTATGAGGATAGAACTTCCAAGGGATAGATGACTGAGGATGGCAGATGGAGGGGCCAGAGTAGGCCAAAGTAGGCACCATAGGGGGGCGGGTGGATGGATGTAACAGAGACCCTATTTATTTCAACATCTCATGATATATAGTATATCTTAAGAGTCTAGCCATGAGAGGCTGAGCTCACTCAAGGGATTTAAGAAGAATCCACAAGAGACTTTGCTTGAAGTTCTTGGATCATTCTATTGGACTACTTATAGTGTCTAGCTACTGGCACAGACAACTCTAGGGCCAGCAATACTACTAGATATAATAAGCATAGCTATGATATCAGTATGATATAACTATGATGTTACTAAGACCTAGACTCTGTGTCTGGATTCCTATGATAATCATGATGTTAAAACTAGCTAAGTGTCTTAACAAGTATATAAGTATTAGCTAACTAGTGACAGCAGATGCCAGTATGTTGGATTGCCAACACCCAGAGTTTCCTAAGGGGAAGTCTTTTTGATTCTTTCTTGCTGAACATATTGAGGTAGTGATGATATTCCTTTGGAACCATCTGTTCAAGAGTTGATTCCATCAGTTTGACCTTTTCCAGATTTTTAATGAACTTGTGCACAGTCAAGGTAGACTTTAGGTCTTCTTCCTTTTCTTTGGCTGATTGGGTCCCTCCATCTGAAAGCATATAGCAAGACCTTGGGCATCAGATTAATTTTATTTCCCCTTTATTTCAATCAATTATGCTTAGCCAACCATTTGTATCCAAAGATCATTGTGTTTTTGCCTGAGTTAGTAACTTCTATGATTAGGTGTTTGCAGTGTCCTTGATAGTCAAGGATTACTTTGGCTCTATGTGTGACACTTCCAGCCAAGTTCTTTGTCCCATTGACATTGAAGACAGAGATCTCCCTTTCTAGCTTTTCCAGTAGGAGTTTGACCTTTGCAGTCTATTCTTTATCTATATAGAGCCTATTTGCACTGCTATGTATTGTTATAGAGCATGTCCTTCTGGACTGCTGATGATAGAGGTTCCTTTGGAGGAGGCACTCACAAAGAGACACAATATCTTGCAAGGAAAGGAAAATCAAAGGAGGAACCTTAGAGGCAAAGGTTTAGGCAGGAGCAAGTCCAGTACAAGAGATGGATTGTGCAGGTCTAGCTTGGAGGTATAAGTGAAGTAAACTAGCTACTTATATAGTCCAAAGGAATGCACACAGACCAAGATAAGGGTAGGCATAGAAGGAATGAGAAGGCAATGGAACAACTGTGAATGGCTATGTGGATAATGACAGCATGTGGAAGAATGCTGTTAGGAGATATTGTCCATAAGGGGAAGAGACTACAGGATATGAAGTGAATAGGAAAACAGAGACTCAAAGATAATCAAGAAGTAGATGTATTTAGCATGAGGGAATGGATAGCAAAATGGTACACTGATGGAAATAAAGAACAGATGAGGCACAAGGGAGAAAATCATAACATGTATCTAAGAGGGCCTTGCATTCATATCTCTTGTTTTTAGTGGTTGGATGTGCAATTGAGACATCCATAAGGATTTTGCATTGCATCTTGATGTTTCATAGAAGGATATAATCTGAGAATCCCACTTCCTGATATAAGAAAAAAATCTTTTGTTCTGGCCAAATTAAGCCTGCATTCCTGTGTAGCAAGCTTCTTGGAAAAGCATACAGCATACAGCACTATATCACAGTTACTTTCAGAAGACCTGGTCTTAGTAGATTTTTATATGTCATAAGTAATAGAATCACTGTCAGAGGTGCATAGTGTGTCCAAATCATCATCTTCTCCATACTGTACATGAGGGAAGGGGAAGGAGAAACTATTTTTTGAGCAAGTAGTCTGCTCCAGCACCTAAGATCCCAGATTTCTCAAGTGCTGTACTCTTTTCCCTGTTTCTTCATCTCCATGTCATAGAGGTTGAAGAAGTATGCCTTCATTTTCTCATAATTCATTCTTTGTTTGCCACTTCTCTCTGAGAAGGTTCTGAAGGGGGAGCCATTGAGTCCTCTTCATCTGTTATTCCCATAGCACAAACTCTAGGTACTTTTGAAGCCTCTGTGCCATGTTTCTAGCAATTAACTCAGTGGCCTCCATCCAAAAATTTGCACTCAGGGCACTCTTTCTTTGAAGCTCTACAATTCCTTGCTACATGTCCTTCTTTTGAACAGTTAAAGCAGGTCTGCTTACCCATAGCATCAGTGCCCATGGGTTGCCCTCTTTCTCCATAGGTTCAGGCTTGTCCTTTCCAATAGGTGTTTGCCATGGAGGATCCCTGATGTGGTTCTTCTCTTCCTCAGAGCTTAAATTTCTATATAATCCTGTATACAAGTCTTCCTTTGGCCTGTAAAGAAGATTTGTTGCATAATTGCTTCTTGTGTGGCTTTTTTGAGAAGCCTAACTCTATTTGGATTGTCTCAAGAGGGGTCACCCTCTGCTTTATAATAGTATCCCAACTATCAAATGGTGAACAGTTGGGTATCTTCTTCTTTCATTTGTCTACACCATCCCAGCTTTTGTTGCACCTTGTTTTCTACATTTATGGACTTGAATCATAAGTCCATAAGTTCTCCTAGAATAGATTTGCTTGACCAGTTGTCTGTGTTCATGTGGTGCTTTAGTTGTTGTCTGGCCTATAGGCCAGCACCATTCTTGTCTGCTTCTCCTTTTTGACCTACCCTGGTGAGGATTTCAATCATTCTGAATTCATTGTCTCTTTATTTGCATTTAGATACAGCAACATATTTAGCTTCCAATTATCATATGTACTTTTCAACCCATTGTACCTGCCTAGATCTGGCATCATTTCTACTTTCTTGCTCACCTTAACCTCCACATTTCACTGCTCTCTAGGAGTGGTGTTTCCTTATTGCAGGGCTTGAACCTGTGCTTGGAGCATGTTTATGAGCTCTATGAGTGCTTGGATGGTGACATCAGACATTGCTCCTGGTGCCAGCAGAGATGGGAAGATATCATAGGGGGAGGATGGCAGGCTGTTGGCTAGGCTGTCTGATGTTTCGCCTATTTTGTAACCAGCAAACAGGAGCAGGTTCCAGCACTCGTGCCAGGATGATCCTCAGTCAAATCCCTAGACAAACTTTGACGTCTCCATGCTCTCTATCAACGGCTCTACGTCTGAATGTTTCATCTCGCCCCGTGTCTCTACGTATAGTTGGCACCCGTGCCTAGGCATCCCAGAGAAGTACAGCATCGCAAATCAGGCAGTCAAACTCGTCACCTCGTCCGCTCAACGAATATAACGTACCATGAATGTCCGGGTGCAGCGAAAGAGGAATCGCAACGAGATGTTGAGTGTCGTCGGATTTTTGAGCTCAAGGTGAGTCCATTTATTTCGAGGCTTTCTAACCTGCTTAGCAAGTCTCCCGTCTGTTCTCCGGCCGAAGATATCTAAGCGTCACCGCTATCGTCGAACTCTGGAACCGGATTTTTCAGTACGGAGAGGTGGAGCTCCTGGAAAAGCTGAATAGAGCACACCTGTGAACGGTACGCGAGGGTAGAACGAAGGACCGAGATGGGGGCATCGAGCTCTGTAGGACCTCCGAGGGTGGGCTCGATGAACCGTTCTGCACGGTTTTCAGATGGCCTGGCTGGCAGGGAATCGTTCGACGCGAGATGCCCAGTCTACTAAATTCCTCCGCCACTCTGCTGTGATACATGCAGTTCAAGCATCGTCAGTCTGGGAACGGGAGAATGGAAAGATCCGAGAGCGCAACGAGAAATTTATACATGAGGTGGTGCTCCGCGCCCAAAGACTATGCCGCGCCAGCGCTGGACGTGGGGATGGAACACAGAAAGTCACTCGGAGATTTGGTGTTGTCAAGGGAAGGCGCTGCAGCGCCATCCCCGTACTCCTTAATTCAGCAATTGACGCATATATCTACAGTCCGCACGATACACCTGCTCTGGGGGTGACTCCGACAGTTACCCAGAGAGATGGGGTTGGAATGCTATCCGGAACTAGTGGCAACTAGGATCTGAAATGCAAGAAAGGGATTAGAGGATCCAGCAGAACCGGATACCATGCCACGCTTAGCGTCCGAGTCATTAGTCTCAGCCACCTCAGCTCTTCCTTCATCCCCCCACTGTCTAGGCTTCATTGCCACCATCATGTCCTTCATCTTCTACGAGCTCTTCACATATTTTAGAGTTGTTATCGTTGATATGCCATTCGAGGATCCCAAGGTCGCGAAGGAGATCCCAAGAATTGACTGCCTTTTCTTCGTCTTCAGCGCAGTCACCCTCAGAACCAACCTCAAATATGCGCAAAAGAATCTCGGGAAGGTGATTGTCGATAAAGCAGATGCCACCTTTCGATGGAATAAGAGGACTATTTGCGAGTTCCCCCTAAATCTACGTGATTTCCATTCTATTTGAGGTGTGGAGGGAGTGAAGAACGAGCACTGACTAGCCCCAGCAATCAAGTTGCATCACGTCAACTGAATCTACCACTGAAAGTATATCAGCGAGGATCGAGGACGGACATAGAAGCGTCTTCTCCAGTAACCTCCGTCGATGGATGCGCGCTCTGTTTGCTACCGTCAGTAGTCCGCTGACGCGGAGCAACGTTCAAGCAGGCGGTTCGCTTACAATTTTCCGCCATCTTGAAGGCCGATGACAATAATAAGCGAACATTCTGTCTCGTGGCACCTGGTGGCGTGTTCGAGAACGCTCACAATTAATGTGCCCATCGTCATGGACCTGAAAGCTATGGATCATGGTAATAGGACTGCTGACTTTGAAAGGTACTGCTAGGTTGCGGCTCGCCATGACCGGCGTGTCTTACCGCCGCCCCAGACTGCAATCACCATAGTCACAGGGCTACTACATTTCCGTGCATCCAAACCTGGCCAACTCTTTTGTGTTACTACGTGATACCTTCCTGACTGGCACCGACACCAGTATTCTCGGTCCAAAGATGCCCGTTCACCTGCATGGAATTGATTTTGTGCCGTTTTCGTGAACACGCTTCTGCCATACCTTTCAAAT
>JBBPKI010001296.1:0-13473 GCA_038089155.1 Nevesoporus exiguus
AAATTCGGGACACCGGACTTTCTGCAAAGGCGCACCACATAAGGTGAAGCCAAGTCCCGTTCGACTAACCTAACTCCGAAGTCCGGAGTTAGTCCGGAGTTCGTCCCCAGTGTTTAACACTATATAGGGACCATGTATGGAAACATCATGGTTTACCCAGGTCCATTATCTCAGATCGAGGACCACAATTTGCTTCTCAAGTTATGAAGGATCTTGGGAAAATGCTAAAAATAGATCTTAATATGTCAACCATGTTTCATCCACAAACGGATGGTCAGACAGAAAGGGTCAATAGAGACCTTCAACAATACCTTTGGTTATTTACAGCCAAAAAACAAGACAAATGATCAGAGTGGCTCCCCCTGGCACAATTCTCGTACAACAATCGCCAGCACTCTGCCACTAAGAAAACACCGTTCGAGGTCACAAAAACCTACGAACCAAGGATGGGGATTGAACCCCTCATTACCAAGAATGAATTGTCCTCAACCTTTGCACAGGACTTTTCAAATACGCTTGAGCAAGCTAGAGATTCACTCAAAAAAGCTCAACACTCAATGAAAACGCAAGCAGATAAACACCGCACCAAGGTTCCAGAACTGGTAGTCAGCGATAAAGTCTGGCTATCGACTGAGAACATCAAACTCAACCAGGCCTTGAAGAAGCTCACAGAGCGATGGATTGGCCCTTATAAAATCCTCTCCTTCACAGGACCCAATGCTGTCACACTCAAACTCCCTTCCTCCCTGCGAATTCACTCCACTGTTAACATCTCAAGAGTTAAACCTTATAAGGAACACCTTGATAACCAACCTGTAGTTGCCCCGGGATCCGTCGTAGGCACACAAGAAGGACTTCCAGAATTCAAGGTCGACTACATAGTCAATTCATGCCTCAAAGGACAAACTCTGGAATTCCTAGTACACTGGAAGGGCTATGACGAGGAAGACCGCACGTGGGAACCTCAGAGCCACCTCACTAATGCCAAAGAGGCAATAAAGGACTTTTATATTTCCAACCCGGTGGCACCCTGGAGGCTCAGAATGGTCCAAACAGACTTTAATTCTCTTTTTTCATCCTATGTCAATGTGACAGAACCCTCCCAGGTTCCCTTTAATTGCCTGGAATACGATTCATAGGAGGGGGGTAATGTTACGATTTCTCATCTTATCTTATCTTATCAAGTCACATGACCACTATCACGTGACCATGGGACATGTCACATGACCAAGTCTAGGTCAACCCCCTTCACTTCAATCACATTCATTCTAGAACCCTTATCTACATGCTTCCTTAATTACCGACATTCTAGACCCTTACCACTAATTCCACTCCACAGTGACATAGCACTGACATCATACCTTAGTAAGACATCTCACATCTGCCCTAAAGTACATTGTAGTATATAGTCTGAATGTCATCAACGACCAGACTTCAGTCAAGTCCTGGTTGATTTCCCTTCCTCTTGACTCTAAGCAAGCTCTAGTGTGTGACTGAAGCCTTAACTGGATAGGTTGCCAACAGTTCCTAGCTGCCTTTGTCCCTTTTGAGGAAAAGCAAAATGCTGCAAATGTGTTGAATTATATCAAACAAAGGGTTTGCTGAGACCCCACCACCCATATTGACCACAGATTCCAAGACTACATCCAGGACTTCCAGTCCTTACAAAGCAAAGCTCAGATTACCGACAAAGGAAAACTTTGCTGAAAGTTCCTCCAAGGCCTTAATGAGAAGCTGGGGAATCTCATCCTCATGCAGTCCACCATCCTTGACACTCTAGCAAAGTGGATCTCCGATGCACAGAAGTTCCACAAGCAGCAAAACCTTATTCAGTCCATCAGAGCAGGTGGACAATTCCCATCATCTTCTAGGGACCCCAATGCCATGGAGATTGATGTGCTCAGGCTGACTCTGGTTGAGAAGGCCAAGTGCATCAGAGAAGAGCTGTGCTTTATTTGCAAACAGAAGGGCTGTTCCACCTGCAATCACCCTAGGAACAGTAACAGAACTGCCTCACACCCCCCTTGTAACCAACAGATCTCTGCAGTTGAAACCACCTCTACCCCCCCATCTCTTTCCCCCCTTGAGCAGTATATGCACTCCCTTCAGGAAAAAGGCAAGAAACCTGAAGAGGTTCTTGTGGTCCTGAAGACCTGTTATAAAGAAGAACCTGAGGTCAAAAAGGAGGATGCTCAGAAGGATTTTTGAAATAGAAGGTCACCTCAATGTCCCCCTTCCACGTCTTCGCTCCTATACTATTAAACTCTACAGTAGAATGAGCAATTAGAGTCCTGATTACCCTTTCTCATGGAGCACAAAGCATTGAAACCACTGCACTGGTGGTGTTACGTTTCTTTCCCTCGTACGCGGCCTTCTCCTGATTATCATCTCCGTACCGTTCCGATATCCACATCCCCATGCACGATACTTAAAGTTCCTCGTCTCCTTCGAGTCGATGGAGGCATTGACCCTCCATTTACTGCAGTAGTACTTTGCTTCTTTCACTTTACCGTCGGACTACAACTCCTAAGTCTGCTCTCTCGTGCAGACTCGTGATCCACTAACCATATCTGTCCTTTCTCACTACTCGTACCTATTTCCCATGCCTACCCTTAGGTGGTCCGTGCTCATCTTCCTCGAGTATATAAGCAGTAGACTAGCTACCCCTGTACCCTAAGCTAGTGCTACGCAATCTACGCGTTCCCTAGAACCACCTTGCCTGCTCGACTTATAAAGCCTAGCCAAAAGGCTTAGTCCTGGTCGTCTCCGTGTCATCGTGAGACGTTGTGCCTCTTCGTGAGTGCCTCCTCACGAAGGATAGGATACGATAGCAGTTCAACGGAACGTGCTACGTAACAGGTGGACTATAGAGCCACTGGAAACTTTATCAACCCAACCTTAGTCAAAAAGTTGACCGCACCAATTAAGAAAATCAGCCTTATCAAAGCATACAATGTTGACAGGACAGAGAACACTCAGGGAAGGATCTCCTCCAAGACTAGAGTTTCACTCTCCTTCAATGGACAACAGGAGGAACTAGACCTGATGATTATAGGATGTGGATGACCTCAAGTAATCTTGGGAATGGTGTGGCTTTGCCGAAATCATCCCAAGATCAACTGGGAAAAATGGACTGTCCTCCTCCCAGATTCCTCTCAACCCTCCTGTACTACTGTTGATTCTGTTCCTCACAGATACCTAATGTGCTGGCTAGGGTTAGACCAAGACAAGAAGATATCTTGCCAGCTTGACAAAAGGAAGCAATGGATGAATGGAGAGTACATCCAAAAGACCACTCTTTCAACCCAGATCAAAATGAAAGCAACAAAAACTTCCATCTCTCTCCCTACCAAATTTACTGAATATCAGGATGTCTTTGCCAAAAAGACCCACAACCTTCTTCCCCCTGTTGGCAACCTAAACCTATTAAGGCTTCGGTCACACTACTAGACTTGCTTAAGAGATCAAGAGGATGATTTAGGGGAATCAACCAGGACTTGACTGAAGTCCGGTTGACGATGGGATTGACTTCTTATACTACTTACATGGTTTAGGGCAAGCGTGTGACTACTTACTAATCTACTACGTCATGTATGATGTCATAGACCTAGACCAATGGTAATTAAAGAAGCATGTCATGGAATGTTCTAGAACGAGCGGAGATTAATGAAGCGAGTGTGATGAAAGTGAAAGGGAATGATCTAGACTTGATCATGTGATAGTTCCCACGGTCATGTGTGTGACTTGATAAGATAAAAGATGAAATCGTAACATTACCCCCCTTCTATGAATCGCATTCCAGGCGATTAAAGGGAACCTGGGAGGATTCTGTGATATTGGTGTAAGAGGAAAATAGAGAATCAAAGTCCATTTGGACCATTTGGAGCTTCCGGGGTGCCGCCGGGTTGGAAAGGTAAAAGTCGTTAATAGCCTCTTTGGCATTAGAGAGGTGGCTCTGAGGTTCCCATGTGTGGTCTTCCTCTTCATAGCCTTTCCAGTGTACTAAAAATTCCAAAGTTCTTCCTTTGAGGTGTGAATTGACTATGTAATCCACCTCGAACTCTGGTTCTTCTCCTTCTGTGCCCACAATGGGTCCTGGGGCAACTACAGGTTGGTTTTCCAAATGCTCCTTGTACGGTTTTATTTGTGAAATATTGACTGTGGGATAGATTTTGAGTGTCTTGGGGAGTTGAAGTTTTACAGCATTCGGGCCGGAAAGTTCTATAATAGTATATGGACCAATCCATCGTTCGGTGAGCTTTTTAGATGCTCGATTAAGTTTGATATTTTCTGTGGATAGCCAAACTTTATCCCTGATGGCGTATTGGGGTCCCTTGGAGCAGTGTTTGTCCACTTGAACTTTCATTGCTTGTTGAGCTTTTTCGAGTGATGCTCTAGCTTGCTCAAGCGTCTTGGAGAAGTCGTTGCCAAAAGAGGCAGCTGCTTCATTCTTGGATTTAAGGGGTTCTATCCCCATTCTTGGTTCGTAGGTTTTAGTTACCTCGAATGGTCTTTTCTTGGTTGCAGAGTGTAATCGGTTGTTAAAAGTGAATTGGGCGAGAGGCAACCATTCAGCCCATTGATCTTGCTTTTCGGAGGTAAAGAGTCGTAGATATTGCTGTAGATCTCTGTTTACTCGTTCGGTTTGTCTGTCCGACTGTGGATGGAATGCTGTGGACCTCGGTCCGAAATGATCAAGTGGGGGAGTCCATGGTGCTTCCATACATGGTCTCGATAGAGCTCGGCTGTGCCGAGTGAGGTAATTGTTTTATTGGTGGGGATAAATTCCACCTCCTTGGAAAATCAGTCTACGACCACAAGGATTGTGTCATGTCCGCAGGAGAGCGGTAAATTGGTGATAAAGTCCACGGAGATGTCTTGCCATGGACCTTTTGGGATTGGATTAGGAATTAATTCTCCCGAGGGGGCCTTGTTCGTTGGCTTCATTCGTGCGCAACGATCACACCTTGAACAATAATCTGTAACCTGGGTTCAAAGACCAGGCCATTGGAAGTATCGCTCTATTGAACTCCATGTTTTATTTGCACTACCATGCCCTGCGATAGGCGAATCATGGTAAAGGGTAATTATATCTTGGTGCAATTGTCCTTTTGGGGGTACGAAAATCTTGTCACCAAGATACAAGATTCTGTCTTTGGTGATTAGGTTGGGCTTCTCTGGATCTTTGCCCTTCCATTGTTCTTGTGCTTCTACAATCCTTTCGAGAAGCTTCCTTTTTTCTCCTTCTATGGAGAAGCCTTGTCTGGTTTGTACCCTTACTCTATTTTCAGGGATCATCTGTACGCCTTTATTGTCTTCATCGATGCCAATGGCATGATCCTCTTGTCAAGAGAGAGCATCTGCCTTTCCCATCTGGGATCCAGGCTTGTTGACTAGGATGTAGTTGAATCGAGAGAGCCATTGAGACCATCTTGCTTGTCGACGATTTAGATCTTGTTTCATCATGAAGTACTGGAGGTTGGCGTGGTCCGTCCAGACTTCGAATTCTCCTGCCCCCTCAAGGTAATGCCGCCACTGTTCTAGAGCCAGTATAATGGTGAGCATTTCCTTATCAGCAATTGGATAATTCCTTTGCTCGGGGGTCATAGAAGCTGAGGAAAAGGCAATGGGGTGCCATTTGTCGTTTTGTTTGATCAAAAGGACCGTGCTGGTTGCGAAGTCCGAAGCGTCAGTTTCCAGGCGAAATTTGCTATTGTTGTCCGGGTAAGCGAGTATTGGTGCCGTGGTAAAAGCTTCTTTGAGCTGATCAAAAGCTCCTTGTTCCTGGGGTCCCCACTGCCAAGGTTGGTCTTTCTTTGTGAGATCATTCAGGAACGCGAGACTTGTGAAAAGTCTTGAATGAATCTTCTGTAGTAGTTTGCGAGTCCAAGGAAACTACGGACTCCTTTGACATTCTTTGGTATCGGCCAGTCTAGAATGGCTTCTACCTTTCCTTTTTCCATTTTAATTCCTTCGGTGCTTACTATCATTCCAAGGAATTTGACTTCTTTCTGCTTGAAAAAGCATTTCTCAGGCTTTAGGAATAAGTCATGTTCCTTAAGCCTCTTGAGAACTTCTTTGATGATTTTGTCGTGTTCGGCTTCATCGTCTGTTTTTGTAAAAATCATTATGTCGTTGATGTAGACTATGACGACTCCATCCATATCAGCAAAGATTTCATTCATCATTTGCTGGAACGTAGCAGGTGCATTGCATTGTCCGAAGAACATTACTAAAGGTTCATATGCTCCGGAGTGGGAAACAAACGCTGCTTTCCATTCGTCTCCCTCTTTTATTCGAATATTGTTGTACCCCCATCTGAGGTCTAATTTAGTGAACAACTTTGCGCCTTGTAATTTGTCCACTAGTTGACTTATCAAGGGGAGTGGATAGTTGTTTTTGACCGTCCACTCATTAAGGTATCAGTAATCTTGTACCAGCCTTTTCTTTCTGTCTTTTTTGGGGATGAAGAAAACTGGTGATGTTTGTGGAGAGTGTGAGGGTCTAATATACCCTTTCCTGGTTTGTTCTTCCACGAAGGACTTCAGCTCTTCCATTTCGTCCTTACTCATGGGGAATATTTTTGCCTTTTTGGGTTGAAAGCCAGGCTTCAGCTTTATCTCATGATCCCAGGGTTTTCTTAAAGGGAGTTGTTCTGATTCCTTTTTACTGAAAACATCTAGAAAGTGATGGTATTCTTTAGGAACCATTTCTTCGAGAGTAGGTTCCTTTTTCTTTGGCACTTCAAGATTCTTTATGAACCTATGTACGGTCGAAGCGTGCTTGAGTTCATCTTCTTCTTCTTTTGCCAAATTTGTCCCTCGGTCTGAAAGCATGTAGCAGGACCTTGGACATTGCACCATCTTAACTTCCCCTTTTGTCCAGTCAATGGTCGGATTGTGTTTTGCCAACCAAGTATATCCTAGGATCATGGGGTTTTTGCCTAAATTGGTGACTTCTGCGATTAGGCATTCACAGTGACCTTGGTAGTCGAGGATGATTTCTGCTTGGTGTGTTACTGCTCCGGCAGAGTTCTTTGTCCCATCGACATTAAAGACAGGGATCTCCCTCTCCATCTTTTGTAAAGGAAGTTTACATAACTTCTTCGGCCCATTTCTTATCTACAAATATTCCATTTGCGCCACTATCCAAGAGGGCCTTGCACTGATGCTTTTTGTTCTTGGTGGTGGGGTGTGCGATTGAGATGTCCATAAGGATCTCGTACTGCACCTTGGTGTTACGTAAGAGGATACGTTCTGGGAAACTCTCCTCATAAATATTTTTTTCTTTTTCTTTGACCGAATTAAGCCTGCAATCCCGTGCAGCAAGCTCCTTGATGGGAGACACGGTCTCGGTAGTGGGTAAGTGTACTCTATAAATAGGAGATTCTGGTTCGGAGTCGGAAGAGTAATGTGTGGAAGAATCCATATCATCATCGAAATCCTGTCTGTATTTGTACATATGGAGAGAGAGAAGAAAAGCTATTTTTTGTGTTTAGTGTGTTTTTTCTCGGCTTCTGAGGTCCCAGTTCTTGGATGTGTTCTACCGTGGCCATTGGTGCGGGAGCAGGTGCGGGTGGCGATTGGGAGTTCCAGTCTGGGGAGGACGGCTGGTCTCCTAGCGGGTTCTCTGAGGAGTCGTCGGTTTCTGAGTCGACGAATGGGGGTGGGTTCCTGTAAGGGTTCCATGACGTGATGAAGTTCTTCCGGAACCGGGGTTACTTCCGGTTCAGGTGTGGAAGAGAGGGATGGGGTGTGTAGGTTCTATAAGGCGAGTAGTCCTTGTCTTAGTTCTTCAAGGAGGCCTATCTCTTCCCTTTGGCGGGGTGCAGGGTTCTCGTAGAGTTGGACTGAAAGTACTTGTCTCCTAAAACGAGCCGCTTCTTCTGGGGTGACTTGGAAGTAGAGAAGTAGGTCTTCGTTGAAGTCGAGATTGTTTCGAATAACATCTAGGAAGTAGGGAAGAAGATCTTCTCATTCGAAGAGAGTTCGACATGGGAGTGGATCTGGTACTCCGAAATGAGGGTTAGGTGGCTGGTAATGGAGCCAACCTTCTTGATCTTCTCTCGCTGGGAAGGGAGAGTACTCTGAATCCGATTCTTCTTCTACCTCGGGGGTAGGAGTCCTTGGTGTGCGAAAGTGGTGACCCCCTTGAGCGTTGTAGTACTCTTTGTTGGGATCAAAGGATGCTTGTTGGTGATATTCGTAGTTTTGACCGACTTGTGTTTCCTCAGAGAGGCGAACCTTGATCTCCTCGGACTTAGCAGGATCTCTTGGGAACATTCGTATAAAAGTGAAAAGAAGTGTGGACCGTTGTCAACACCAACTTCTACTCTATCAGGTCAATGGCCACCTGACTAGAGTCTTTGAAATCGTAGGTAATTCGGGTCATTGGGCACAAGACCGCTCTTTCAATGATGACCGAATGCGTAAAGACTATTCTTATAATAAAGTGGCCTCACGTGGACCTGAGCCTAAGCTCCTTCGAAATGAAACATGCGGAGGCGGTGTTTAAACCAATTAAGTCCTCTTGAGGACACCCCTTGACGACCACTTAAAGCTAAGTCGACCTTCACCAGCGTATAGCCGGGGTATACATAAAAGGAAAAGAGCGCAAGTGCACGTGAAAGTGAATAGTGGGTAACTAGACAGAGATCCCTTTGCCCCTAGGGTCCAGGGTTGTCGCGAACGACGATGAGGTAATGAGGTAGTGTGAGGGAAGTGTGTGATAGTCAAGTCCTAATGTTGGCAACCTAAACCTATTAAGGCTTCGGTCACACTACTAGACTTGCTTAAGAGATCAAGAGGATGATTTAGGGGAATCAACCAGGACTTGACTGAAGTCCGGTTGACGATGGGATTGACTTCTTATACTACTTACATGGTTTAGGGCAAGCGTGTGACTACTTACTAATCTACTACGTCATGTATGATGTCATAGACCTAGACCAATGGTAATTAAAGAAGCATGTCATGGAATGTTCTAGAACAAGCGGAGATTAATGAAGTGAGTGTGATGAAAGTGAAAGGGAATGATCTAGACTTGATCATGTGATAGTTCCCATGGTCATGTGTGTGACTTGATAAGATAAAAGATGAAATCGTAACACCCCCCACTCGCCTTTTTGACCATACCATAGAACTGAAGGACACCTTCATACCAAAAATTGCTAAGGTATACCCATTGAATCCTCCAGAGCAAGAAGCCTGCAAGGCCTTTGTCAAGGAACACCTCTGAACCAGGTGAATCACCCCATCTACATATATCACCCCAAGCATCCCTCTTTTTCTTCGTCCCAAAGAAAGATGAATTGCTTCGTCCATGCCAAGACTACCGGTATTTGAACAAGCATATGGTGAAAAACACATATCCCCTTCCACTCATTTCTGATCTTCTGGACAAACTGAAAGACTTGATAGTCTTTACCAAGTTTGATGTGCAATGGAGATACAACAATGTCCTCATCAGACCCAAAGATTGCTGGAAGGCAGTGTTTGTTACCCCCATGGGCCTTTTTGAACCCACAGTGATGTTCTTTGGACTTTGCAACTCCCCCACTACCTTCCAGAGTTTTATGAACTTCTCCTTCCATGACTACAGTGACTCCAAAAACTGGCCCAATGTTTAACCCAAATCTGATGTGTGAAGCACACCACAATCATATTAACTAATTACACCTTGTTTTGGTGGAGTGTATTGCAGTATAAACCCTTGGCTACAACTTTGGTCAATATATTATATAATCCTGTGCAAATGCAGTCAAGATATGACCATTACAAGATGACTACCTCATTGGGCCAGTTTTTGTACTTTTGATTTCATGATTGAAATCTCTATCAAATCCAGCTGTATTTGGATTTGTTGATGCTACAAACAAAGATAAATATGTAAATAGTATGTCTGAGTTTCAAAATGTTCCCACACACTCTTATTCTCCACTTCCATCATCATGTGATCTCTCACTGCTGATCAAAAGGCTACTATCCTTGCTTAACTTGATGCTGGCCAGTCAGCTGGTATTATTGCCACCTAGCTTGGTATTAGATGTGCTACTATATCAAGGCTATCTTCCCAAGAGTGCCCAGACCTTTAGAAGGCCACTGGTGGATGTCCATCCAAGCTTTCTCCTACCAATGTTCACCATGCTGTTCATCTAATCTCCTCCCATAGAGCAGAGAATGCTGTTCAAGTGACCAAAACTCTCTCTGCTCTTCCAATCAACCCCTCCATCCAAATACTGTTCACAATCACTTGAAAAAGAGTGGTATGAAAGCTGTCTCCAAGCTGAAATACCCTTTTCTTTCACCCAAACATTGCAAAGCCCAGTTAGACTTTGCATATACTCACAAGGATTGGACTATAGAGGACTGGAAGAAGGTGATATGGCCTGATGAGACCAAAATTAATCGCCTAGGGTCAGATCAGAAGAAATGGATGTGGAAAAAGCCAGGTGAGAAGCTTAGTGATAGGTTGGTGGAGGGTACCATCAAGCATGGTGGGGGATCTGTGATGATTTGGGGCTGTATGACTTGGGATGGAATTGGCTATGCTTTCAAGATAGATGGTAGAATGGATGGTGATCTTTACCTTCAAATTTTGAAGGGTGAACTGCTACAAACCATGCAGTATCATGGTCTCAATCCTCCTGACATCATCTTTCAGCAGGATAATGATCCAAAGCATACTTGCAAAAAGGTTAGGGAGTGGTTGGAAGAGCAAGATTTCAGGACCATAGTATGGCCTGCAGTCTCCTGACCTCAACCCAATTGAGCATCTCTGGTGGTACCTCAAAAAGAGGCTTGCTGAGTATGAGACACCTCCCAAGGGTATGGTGGAGTTATGGGATAGGATTCAGGTGGAGTGGGAAAGGATACCAGTTGGAGAGTGTCAGAAATTGATTGAAAGTATGCCTAGGAGGGTCCAGGCAGTGCTCAAGGCAAAAGGAGGCTACACCAAGTACTAATAATATATCTCAAGTAAAAAGTACAAAAACTGGCCCAATGAGGTAGTCATCTTGTAATGGTTATATCTTGACCGCATTTGCATAGGATTACATAATGTATTGAGCAAAGTTGTAGCCAATGGTTTATACTACAATACACCCCACCAAGACAAGGTGTAATTAGTTAATATGATTGTGGTGCACTTCGCACACCAGATTTGGATTAAACATTGGGTTGGTTTTTGGCGTCACTGTACATAGCCAAAGGATGGGTCATCATCTACATGGACAACATCCTGATCCACTCAGTGGACCTCCAAACCCACCATGAATGAACCAAGAAGGTTCTCACCTGCCTCCATAAACTCCATCTCTCATTGAGAATATCCAAGTGCATCTTTGATGCATCTGAAATGGAATACCTTGGAATAGTCATTGGCACAGGAATTGTCAAGATGGACCACTCCAAGTTATTGGCAATTGTTAACTGGAACCCCCTCTCTTCTGTAAAGGCCATCTGCTCCTTCATAGGCTTCTGCAACTTTTATCAGAAGTTTATTCCCAACTTCTCCCAAGTTACTGCCCCTCTCCACCTCCTCACAAAAGCTAAACAACCCTAGGTCTGGGGATCCAACCAGGAAAGGGCCTTTCACAACCTCCAACAGATCTTCACAACAGCCCCCATGTTACTCCTCCCTGACATTACCAGACCCTTCACCCTCATGACTGATGTGTCACTAACTGCCCTTGGAGTAGTGTTGATGCAGATGGACAGGAATGGCAATCTTCACCCCACTATATACTACTCTCGCACCCTTGCCCCAGCAGAATGGAACTATGAGATATATGATTGAGAACTCTTGGCAGTAATTGACGCCCTAGACAAATAGAGGCAGTATCTTTGAGGTACTCTGTATCCTGTCACTATCCTAACTGATCACAAGAACCTTTCCTATATGCATACCCTCCAGAACCTCTTTCAACAACAAGCCTATTGGAGTGTCTTCCTCCAATATTACCACATCAACTGGCAGGTTACACTGGGAACCCAGATGGGTCCTACAGATGCACTATCCCATAAGGACAACATTGACACCTCTGCTGATAATGTGCTGCAGGCCGTCATTCCCCCTCTGGTTGATGCATCTCTTCATGAGTACCTCCCAGAGGAGGAGGAGGACCTATGTGCCTTGGACCTCTCCCTGGCCCAAACTATCAGGGATGCTTCCCCTTCTGACCAATTGGTGCTTTGCACTGCAGCTGTTTTTGCTGACAAAACTCCCCTTTTTATCTGCTCTGCCCTCTTTGACTGGACCATGGATGATGGCCTCCTCTATTTCAAAACTAGACTCTTTGTACCGGAACCTGCATGACACACCCTCATCTCTTTGCTTCACACCACCCCTTCCAGTGGCCATGAGGGCATTTTTCACACCCAGCAACACTTTGCCCAGGACTACTGGTGGCCCAGAATTGGCACCTTCATCCACCACTTTGTTCTTGGCTGCACCATCTGCCAAGCAAATAAAGTTCTTACCCACCCCACTGTTCCCCTGCTTTCCCTGCTCCCCTCCACCACCACCTGCCCCTTCCAGCAGATCTTGATTGACCTCATCACTGGCCTTCCAAAAGTGGATTCTTTCAATGCTGTTCTGGTCATTGTTAAGTCTGGTCTCTCTGGACTCAAGTCCAATTGGAGGTCCAGAGGTGCTGAGGGGTGGTCGACGATGTTTGTCTTGGAGTTGGACCGAAGTCTGGAGTGGAGGTGTCAGAGTGGAGTTGCATAGGAAAGGACATCAGTGCAGGACTCATGTGTCATGCCCTTGAACAGCTGTGTCCTCGTATTTCGAAGGAGCAGAGGTCTGACAGGAGGAGGAGGAGATCACGACGAGAATCAGGAGGGGTGACTTAGTTGATATTCATGCTAAGGGATATATGACGGAGGTACAGAGGTTTTATACTAAGAGGTCAACAGGGACATCAAAGTCAGGGAACAGGTGAAACAGAATCAAGGGTCCCATAAGGGATGGAGAAGGGATGAAGAAAGCAATGGGAAGTACAAATGAGAATGTGTATGAAAGGTATCCAGGTTCAAGGTTAGCCGAGTCCCTGTGTGAGCACAGCCATGGTCCGGAGCAGAGGAGCAGAGCTCCAAGCATGGAGGAAGCAGAGATGGACTGAGGGCAGCGAAGGAGGCCAGAGATGGCCAGAGATGAGGCTGGAGGAGGCGGAGAAGGATGGGATGTCATGGATATGACAGTCATGGTCAACCATGGTCTTACTAAGGGGGTGATTTTCATCCCTTGCTCCAAAAGTATTGATGTTGAGGGCATTGCTAAACTATTCTTCTCCTCAGTATTCTCTAGATTTGGATTACATGACACCTGCATCTCTGACAGAGATCCACAATTTGCCTTGGCCTTTGCCCATGAACTGGCATGACTCCTGAAATATGACTTGAAACTGTCCTCCACATACCATCTGCAGACTGATGGGGAGACTAAATGAGTAAACCAGGAACTGGAGACATA